>QTSX02007265.1:0-193163 GCA_014839935.2 Entomophthora muscae
TTTCTCTTGAGTCACAAGGTTTAATCAAGTTGTGTTCCATTTAGGACCTGGATTGAGTGATCCCTGTCATAGATGGTTAACTGATAATGGTGCCACCAGTTTATTGACTGGGTGGTGAACTATTTGGTGAGCTGCTTGGTGATTTACTCGGGGCGTTAATTCCCCAAGAGGGAGTAATCAAAAATGTTGCAACACAATGTATATCAAATCATTAATGACAAACATGTTCCCTACATCCCACTTGCACAAAGAATTGACACCATATTAAGACATCACTGTCTACTAGGACATATAAAGGCTAACAACCTATACTTCACGTTAAAAGAGATAGTATGGTGACCCAATCTTAAACAAGATATAGTTGATGTTCTGAAAAAGTTCAGAGTGTTCAATAAATATGCCAGCACAAAGGCTCCTCAGCCAACGGTTAACCCAGTACCTGACCCTGAACCATTCAAGGTTTGGGGACTGGACGTAGTGGGCCTCTTCCCAGAAACCAAGACAAAACAATGCTCCCTAATTGTAGCCATTGACTTTGCTACATACTGGCCCATCTTCTGGGCAACAAAGGACCACAAAGCAGAAACAATAAACTGATTCATTAACAAAGCAATAATAGCTGACTACAGCACTCCAGACTACACCATAACTGATGGAGCAACAGAGTTATCAGGTCACATAGTAAACAACAATTTAAAATCCAAAAACATTAAACATTCCACAACCTTGCCCTGCAGGCCACAGGCCAACAGCAGAGTTGAACGCCTAAACAGCAGCCTTATCAGAACCCTCAAGAAAATAATGGATGGCAAAGCCAAAGACACATGGCCACTATATGTGAAACATGCATTATTAGTATCCTGGGTCTGCACCAATCAAGGGACAGGCTATTCACTGTTTGAACTAACATACGGATACAAACCAGAGATAGTTACCCGCAACAAGCAACCATACATAAAGATCCCCTGGGGAAACTCCCCACAGTAGAACAAGTATCAACTTTACAACACATACACCTCAAAGATAAAATAGCAGAAATAAAAAGGCTCAAAATACAAAAGGTAATCCCTACAGAGGAACCACTCCCCATCAACTCCCCTGTCTGGGTCCTGGCTGGAAACAGAAAGAAGCTAGACTCAGTACACAGAGGACCAGGAAGAATCATCAAGTACAGACCAGACAGAAACACCTATATAGTGAAATTACAAGGTTCCAAAAACCCTGTTGTCAAGAAATACCACAGAACCCATCTCTGCCTTAGCAAAGGAGAACACTTGACCCAACTGGTACCAACTAGCAAACAACTCCAGGAACATCAGGTGGCAGCTGTCAAGACAAAGCCCCCTCCTGATTTACCAGAGTAACTCCTTAAGGGGTGTGTGTGTCAAGGATCTGGATGTACAAGTATCCTGGCTACCACCAACTCACTTAACATCCAGTCATTGCCCAATTTGGGCTTCCCAATATACAGTTTGACATACTGGAAATGACAACCAAGCAATATCACATGACTTTCCAAGTATCTATTGACTCAATTCCATCCCGCACATGACAAACCCCTAGGTTTGATCCAACTAAAATCTCCGGCACAGCTAAAGCTATATAGGTCTAAAGTATTATCCAATAAAAAATACTTCTCTTCTTTCTCAATTCCATATTTGAATCTTCCCCAAAGGCACTCCTCATCAGTAGTTTCAAGATAATGCAAGAATTATTCAATATCCCATTGCTTATATGTCAAAAGTATAACTCATAATAAAAGTAAAAAATTATAAAATAAGACCTTGTCAATATAGTAATAGAGATATTTGCATAGCATCTCCTTATACTTCACCAATGAAAGTTGCACAAACAAAACAAACACCATTTTTATAATAAAGACTATAACTTTGTGTACCACTAACAATCTTAGAAAACTATAATAACAAACAAAATTAGATCTTTTTTTGCTGAACTAATCAAAGAATTTATGCTAGGGTAACAGAAAAATACCAGTAAGCAGCTATAAAAAACTGATTGTAGAACAACTGTTATCTTTTGGTACCCTGTCCACCAGTCATAGCTTTATAATAACTAATTTGTGCTAAGATTTTGAAACCATGGCTAAAAACATTGTAAAAATATATAAATACCTCCACCTTCAATAAAAGCTAATTACCAGCAATAAACTGAAAACACATACCAGCGGGCTGCCATAAAAGAGTGAAACTGAGCGTAGCACAGCTTTGCTCTTTTGGCAGCCTTCCTGACACACCTTTCCTTTTACCAAACCATGTCTGATAAAATTTATTATCTGCAGCTAAATATTTATTTATTTGCATTAATTAATCAATCTTTTAAAAAGAACATTCCAAGCAAGAGACTTGGGGTCAGATTTAGGCAG
This sequence comes from Entomophthora muscae, assembly GCA_014839935.2. Taxonomy (NCBI): domain Eukaryota; kingdom Fungi; phylum Entomophthoromycota; class Entomophthoromycetes; order Entomophthorales; family Entomophthoraceae; genus Entomophthora; species Entomophthora muscae. The sequence goes on from QTSX02007265.1 coordinate 2,384, forward strand.
ACTGTCTAAAAGGAAACTAGTCATGAGCAACATGAATGATTTTTTTGCTTTTGACAGTCTGCTGACCAGTACACGCTTGCCACCTGCTGCCTGTCCAGTATTTTGGACAATGTCATTTTTATATCCTACTATAAATTGTCATTAAAAGTCCAGGATTATGGCACTTTGGGTAAAAATAACACCCCCAAGGGTAAAAAGAAGGAAAAAGAGGGCACTGTCATTGGTGCACTCCTAACAGCTTCCCCAAAAGAGACTGTATTTTACCAAACCATATCCAGTTACACAAATGGGTACTGGTACAAGAAATTCCTCTCTGACCTACTTGCCACCTGAAGCTTGGCTGATTCCAAATTTAGTATTTTCCTGAGCCATCAAATGGAGTGCACTGAAGTGGCCTCCAAGAAGATCCAAGAAGGCGGCCACAACGTCTCAATTTTCCATGCTGACCATGCCAATTTACTCCTAGGAGATGTTTTATTCTTCAAAATTGGGGACACAATATGAGAGCACAACCCCATGACCTTCAACCAGGTGTTTAGTGTGGTCCACAATCACAATGTTCTTTTCCCCTGCCAAAAGGTTGCTGACATGTTCACCAAGATGGCCCTGAACACTCACAGCAGTAGCCAATCATCAAAGGATTCACAACTGCCCCTCACAAGTCCCCGGTGTAAAAGCCAATCAATGTTCACCCTGAGTGTGAGTATTGTTGCAACTGAATCAATGAGAATTCAGTATTTGATTTGGGGAAGACAACAGTCCAATAGAAAGGACAGAAATAATAAGAATAAGATGTTGTTTATTATAAAATACTATGATTAATATACTATACAGGAAAAGCCACCAGGCCACAAGGGGGTGGCATGTTCCATGTAAGGATTGGAGCCAAGGAATAACTTGTGTGGGGATCAACAGGTCAAATTGGTAGCGCTCCTAACTAGGAGAAAGTGCCTGCAATTCGATATTGCCATCAGATTGATTCATGTTGTTAGACACGTCAAGGGGCAACTCATCAAGCGCCCCCTGTGTATTTTAAGATATGTTGGCAGACAAGTCTGGAAACTTGGTTGCAACGGTATGATGTCATGTAAAATCAATTTCTACAAGCCAATCAAGGCACTCAATTACCCCTGGGCCCTACAGCTGCCCTATTCCCTAGCCAACCAATTCAATTGTTTGGATTCACCCCCAGCCAATCAAGTCCTCCCCCCATAATCCAGCCCACTAACTAGTTTGCCCTTCCAATCCGTTTTGCCCAATAAAACTTGCCCCCCAATAATTTTTATTTTATAATATATATTGGTTTAACTTTTATATTTTTTATTGTTATAATATATTTTTTACTTTTAACTACAGTGATGATTGATTTTTATCATGCCACAAGTTAAATTTAGCTGCTTTAATATGTATTAATTATATTGTTTTCTATTATAACTTTAATATTTACAAAGCACTACAATAAAATAAATCTAAAAACTACAAAGATTCAGACCAGCCAATCAGAATTGGTGTACATTTGTGCTGTCTTTGTGCTTGGCTCAGACCAGACATGCCTAAGTTATTGCACCCAGTTTAACTTAATGAAATAAGCCTGTTGAAAATAGGACATGTCTTTGTTTGCAAATTGGTACGTTGACTTGTGGTTAATTTAGCACCAGAAAACCCAGTGGTTGGGTGCTGTATTGACCACAAGTTGGTGTGCCAATTTGCAAACCTAGACATGTCCTATTTTGAACAGGCTTATTTCATTAAGTTAAACTGGGTACAATAACTGAGGTGTGTCTGGTCTGAGCCAAGCACAAAGGCAGCAAAAATTAATATTCATTCCAATTGGCTGGTCTGTAGCACTTGTAGTTTTTAAATCACTTTATTATAGCGCTACAAAAATATTAAATTTATAATAGAATTAAATAGACTTGATAAAAAATAAACCATCTCATTGCATATGTCTCTGAACTGTATGATCTACATATAAACCCTGAGATGAATATTTTTTTAATAAATTTGTACTCCATACATAATTAGTATACCAAGTTAATAACAAAAATTATATTGTACTCAGACAAAATATGTACATGAATAAAAAAATGCCGTTCATGATACTAAGAACGGTTTGGTATATACAAAAAATATACAGAATACTAATATCAATTGAATATTATGGCTTAAAGCTTCAAATTTTCATAATTATATTAATATATATTTTTCAAATCTCTATTAGATGCAAAAAATAGATATATTTTATTAGGATGTTTTCATTAGTATAAAAGGGGCTGGGATAAGCAGAAGGAAAACATGTTAATGGGAGGAAATAATCAAAGAGCTGGATGTGGTGGTGGCCAAGATCAAGGAGGTCAATCAAAAGGTGAAAAACATGCTTAAGGAGGTGGTGTTAGAAGGTGCCAAACTGAAAAAACTTACAGTGAAGGTTTTAAAAAGAAAGATACCAATTACAACAGACAAGCTTACAGCCAGGCTCCTAAATGTTCAGAAAAATGTTCTTGCAGACCTGCAGTTCAAGCCACAGGGGTTCACAACTGCAGAGGTGTGGGCAAAGGATCCAGAGATATTTGAGCAACTAAAAAGTATAAAATAAAAGAAGATGACCAGCAATCTGTAAGTGAGAAGACCTGTGAAGCAGCCCCTGTTAAGGGGGCAACAGGTAAGGATATAGAAGGAGGTAAGAAAATAAAATATTTAATAAATAAAAAGATTATGCTAACTTTTTTTATTTAAAGGTGAGCACAAAGGTGTACTACAACAATTCCTGAAACCACATGTGACTGAGACCTTTTACAGCAACTATGTTTCCCACATTAGCATCAGCTGGTTTTGATACCAGTTTTCTGATCTGAAATGTTAGAAAAATTAAATAAAACATAATCTATCAACCCAACACAACTAGCAGAGCTCCAACAAAAACCAGATGGCACTGAATGATGAGTTGTGTCATGGCCTTCCATGACATGGTAGCTTTAAAAAATCATATTTTAAAAAATTGGATTTATAAAGCTACTTTTTACTGTCAGAAAGCTACCTTGATTATCTCCCTAGGTACCCTATATCAAAAGTTATGGCAATTTAAAGAGCCAAGTTCAAAAAACCTGTCAACATGTCCTTAAATGGTCTCAAGATTGTATTTCAAATCAAGACAAGCAACAATTAGTGAGCGGGCAAATCCAATCATATCTAATCTTCCAGTGATAAGTTTTGGACGTCCTTATGCTCAAATGAAAGCTTTAGATGAGGAAAATCCATCCACAGTATTTTTAGATGACCAATTGAGGCAAAATGCAAAGTTCAAATCTGGCCAAAGAAATATGATTACAATTAGTCAGCTGATGTCTCAAACTTTTATCATGACCCCCCAGATAGAGAGACAAGGACCTTCAGGAATAATCTGGAAGAATCTCAAAGACCAATGCAAATGATATAAAAAGAACCTAGTTCCCTTTTTCCCATTGTGATCATTCTTGGTCTGAATAATAAATGAAGGACTTCTCTTAGACTATAGTTTAAATGTATCAGAGTTGGAAGCCCTTGGGCCCTGACAGGTTGTGCCTTTGGCTGTGGCCCCAAAGATTCACCTCAACTAGTATGTTCTACCCCCAACTTCTGCAAGCTATTCATCCTCCTTTACTGGGACTTCATTAATACTATGGTGTATCATAACTTACCCAAAATGGATATAGGACAAGAAGAAGTCAGGTTCTGAGTCCCGCCAAGTACACAATATCACATGTCCTAATTTTTTAAAGTAAATTATCTGACCTTACCAACAGTTCATCTGCTGTCCTGTCCTGCATTTTGGGCGTCCTTGGAGACTTTAAGGCCTCCTGGTGCTCTGATAAGGCTGGAATCTTGCTGACCATGGAAAAAAACCTTTTCTACAATGTCCCTTAAAAATAAAAGAAGTACCCTATACAATAAATTTTGTAAGTTCTCAGCCCTGTTTGTGGGGAAGATACTTCACTTAATTGTTTACTTAGGTCTTGTTATATTGATGGGGATTAAAACAGAATCATGTAACAAAAAAGAAATAATAATAAAGCTGGATGAAATTAGACATTTACTAGATAGAAAAAATATTGTGTCTGGGTACAGCTCAATAAAGCATGTTATTCAGGATGCAGTTATTCTCACTGCCAACTGTGGGATGTCAGCTGCACTGGAAAAAATCCTCCTGGCCAATTGTATCACAGTGCTCCTGTACTAGAGCTGCTGCAATCTATATAGCACAGGAGCAATGTCAACATACACTTTGGAAATAGAAATTGCTAGTTTATTTCAATGAAAAGTCCTGGAATTCTGCTGCTCACACCCCAATAAAGCTCTAAACGCTAATATAAAATTAAAAAATACTCTGATCAAACAATTCATATTCAACAAATAAAATCATTATAGAAACAATGATTATTTCTGTATGTTAATTCATTAATACTTCTTTGCTTTGTTAATTTTTATTATACATGACAGTATACAATTGCAATCATATAAAGATACCAATATAAACTAAACTAGATAAAATCATCATATAAAAATAATTATTTTTGTGTATTATTCATTCATTTGACTTTTATTTGTTAATTTTTATTATACCTGACAGTATACAATTGGGATTGCATAAAGAACACTAATATAAACTAAACTAAATAAAATCAGCATATAAAAATATAAATGCAGAATAAAACATTTGGAATAGATAAGCCTTTAATTGATTGGCTACAAGGAGAGGCACACAGGGAAAAAAAATCAGTGTGGCCATAGAACTTAGACACAGTTTCAGCTGGGAGGGTATGGGCATCAACCTGCAGCAAATTAAACAAGTCCTTGGGCCCAGGTGGTGTCCCCTTCTTGACAACTTGCTTGAGCCACCCAAAGACCTCCTCAATTGGATTCAGGGATGGTGAATAGGCAGGGAAGAATAGAAGGTGTAAAGATGCTGTAGCCAATTGCTGTAGCCAATTTCTTCAGCAGGCTCAATCATTGGAAATCCCTCAAGAATATTAGCTACTTTTTGGGGCCTAATATTACCTGATACAATAACATTGGTGTGACAGTCCACATGTTTGGTGGTTTGCAGGTGAGGCTTATGTTGGCCAAGTGGAAGTTTAGTGACTTCTGTTGAAGAAGTAGCTGTAGGACTGGTCTGAGCTGTTGGAGACTGAAATGAGCTGGCTGAAGGATCATAAGATGATGAAGAACTGGTGGTCTGGAGAAATGAGCTAAGATTTTGCCGTATTGATATGCCAAAGTAGAGAATTGTAGAATGTTTTGCCTTGGTTTGGTAGTAAAATCAATAAGGAATATGGATAGAAGTGTGGGTAATATATTTATTTATTAAGTTCCTAGGGTAGATGAAGGTATGCTGCTATGAGAGCTGGATACAAAGTTGTTTTGGTGGGACATTTTCCTTGGATTTTAATATATTTGTAAATATATGGGGAAAACGTTGAAGAGGCCCAGAAAGAACAGTTTAAATAGCATTCTACTATTTAAATGGTTTTAGGTTGAATGCAGGGAAGACTGGTGCTGGAATAATGGACCAGTTAACGCTTTGGTGCGCAAAGAGTTGTCGCTTTGAGCGGTTTGAGCTGTGGAAATTATTTTCCTAGGTGGATCCCGGTGGAACTTCAGAAATGGTCTATTTCTGCGCTCTTCATTCATTGTTTGAGTTCTGGCAGGTTTCTTGATGGAAATGATTGGTTGGAAGCCAAAAGCTTAAAGTATAAGCAAGGAAATAGTGAATTAATACTTTAAGCTTTTGAGAAAGTAAGTATGTAAGCTTAAGTTATTATAGGAAAAATTGAGTGGCAATGGTTTAAGCTTATGAAGAAAGCCATTTTGAAGGCAGAATCGTTGGGAAAAGGACACTATAATAAGGGGCTGGCTGGAAAGTTACCAGGTCTTTTCAAGGTCTTTTGGAAGGCTTTTGGAGGTCTTTCCAAGGTCTTCTGAGTTTCTGCCAAGAGGTTTTGGAAGCCTTTTGATCACCAGCAGGAGCTTGGTTGGACTGATACAACCCAAGATAATGGAGCAGGAGCCCAAGAATAAGAAGCTGGATCCTAAGCGCGGCGCCAGAGTTCAAGTTTAAGGAGCAGAAGTCCAAGTCTAAGGAGCAGAAGTCCAAGACCAAGTACAAGGAGTCCAAGATATTGTTGGAGGACTCCAAGTATTAGCAAATCCATATTGTTTCCTTGACCCACGGGCCATATACCAGAAGATTTCTAAGGGGATCTTCCTTCTGAGAGTAAATAAAAGCCCATTTTGACCCCTATACATATTTCTGAGATACATTTTCCCTTACTAGAGAATGACAACATCTTCCAGCTGGTCCCTGGCTATAATCCAGGACACACTTTGGGGACTGGTGGACAGGAACTCCACAATTGGTGAACCCTGAGCTAGTGATTCTAAGGTGCTCCTGATACAATTGAAGAAATTTTAAAAATGTATCACTGTTGTGTGAACCCTTGATCATCTGGTACAATTCAATACCAAGGGAACCAAGAAGAGCTAATATTGAGTAGGCAAAAGAAAAGACAGACGCACATTGGGTTACCCCATCCTTTTTGCCTTTAGGCATATAGCTGTAGCCATTGTGCATGGAGAATGTAATGGACAATTTGTTAATGTAGTAGAACTTTACTGTGCTTTTCTCCTTTAGCACAGTGTATGTCTTAGTGTGTTTTTGAAAGTAATCAATGTTCATTGGGCTGTTCCAAATGTATAGAGAAACCCCAAGTTTTTTCCAGGAGAATCTCAAACTCTTGACAGCTCAATAGCAGGTGAAAACCAAAGCCTAGATTATAAAGTGGACTCAAACATGGACTGAATATTTTCCAGTCCAAGATGGCAGAATTGCTTGATCCTCTGAAAAATGCCAATTTGTGCTCCTGGCCCAATAGGGTTGGCTCACACTGGGATTTATTCAAAAGGAGAATGGTACCTGTTTTCAGGTACATACTATAGAGTCTGTGGGTGGATTTTGTTGTAATACCAACAATTACTACAGCCTTCTTGTAGTCCTGTGTCTTCTTGATGAGCCTTATAAAGGTTACGCAGGTGATATTGGGAATGACATGATACTTGGGCTTTTTGGCAGTGGGCAGAGACTCTGCGGGATCAACCCTTAACACAGGGCATAGGCACTTGGTTGTAGAACACAGCAGCCTTTTTCAGCACCTTTTGACCATCTGTAGTTTGGAAATACTGTGGCTTTTTGTCCTCTTCTTGCCCTTTGCTATCACTCATATAAGGCTCATATATGGTGTTAAGGATAGGCTTAATCTTCTCCATGATAGTAGCCAAAATACTAACAAGCAGTATACTGAGTTTTATACCAAAGAAACCCTCTTGGTGGTGATGTCATTTACTGTTTTGTTGGTGGTGACCTTGGTGTAGTTTCTGGTCAGCTTTAGGACCCTAGGATTTATACTCTGTTCCCTTGCACCCTGTGCAACTTGAACTGGTTGTGTAAGTGCAGCCTCACTGTGATGATTCACATGAAGGCAGTTTTGAAGGTGAGGGCTGATTTAACCATAATAAAGACTCTATGCTTAAATTTGGATAATTATAGTGGCTTTAGACAGGTGAATGCCTAGTAGGTAACATATGGCTACTAGGGAAGGATGAAATCCCAGCCCAGCAGGTAACTTATGGCTTCTGGGAAAGGATAGCAATCAGTCTAGTAGATAACATATGGCTGCTAGAGCTGGTTGGAGTCCCAACTTGGAAGGTAACTTATGACTACCAGGGAAGGATGATGTCTCAACTTAGTAGGTAACTGATGGCTAATGGAGAAGTATGGCTCTTTAACCTAGTAAGTAACGTGTGACTACTAGGAAGAAAGGGTGATAGAACCTAGTATGTAACTAAGGACTTCTAGGGAAGGGATGAGCCAAGGTAGCTCAAAGATCCTTTGGCCACTTGCAGGAGGTCTGCAAGTGGGGAACTTTACCTAATGGATTGGTAAGGTTTCTTTGCCTGTGTCTTCCTGGAGGCTTTGAGGAGGTCTTGAAGCCACCAGAGAGGCATGGATATGCCCAGGAACGTTATTAGGGTAGCTGCTTGGGGAAGCAGTTGCAGAACTTGGTAATGAATAGGTCTCTGGGAAGTAAAGTTGGTTACTTTGAAACTTAAAGCTCAAACTGATCACTTGAGTGAGTAAAAACAACTTCACAGACATGAGGATTTTCTGTGGTTGATGGCCTATAGTGATCATCACTTATGGGGGCCCAGTCAAACGCTAATTAACTTGTAGACTTATTGCCTGAGTCTGATGTGTTAGTAACAGGGACTGCAGTGAAAGAAATAAACCTCTATGGTTCATATTGAAGGACTAGGTAAAGAACTGAAAGATCATAGAGCAGTACTAGTTGAAAGACAGGAAGATCATGTAGCAGGACTAGCTGAAGGACTGGGCTCATAGAGCATATTTAGCAGAAGAGCTAGAAGAGGCATAAGAAGGAGCAGAATAAATGAATTTGGATAGTTGAAGATAGGATTAGATGGAAAGAAATAATCTAAGGAAGAATTAAGGAAAAGAATTGAAAAAAATGATAAAAAGATTAATAAAAAGAATTAAAAGATAAAAAAGAAGGAATTAAACAGTTCACAGAAAATACAATGTTAATTTACAAGATATTGATTGAGTCAGGAGGAGCCAGAGCAGACAGAAACATAACAGGGAAACTTTGAAGGCAAAGGCTGTCAGGGATCCAATCTTGGACAAACGGCCTGTTGTTTTCAGGGATTACTTGCACCAGGTTTTTTGCAGGTAGAGCCCACCACAAGAGAGGAGCTAACTTAAAGAGTTAGGAGAAGGACTTCCCCACCCAGGACCATGGGCCGGCGGCCAGGATTATAGTGTCAATAACCATAGTGAGGGTGATGTACACAATCCTAAACAGCTTTTCAGTGTGGTTGGTTGGGAGGTTGGGTGAGGAGGCATGTATTGGCATAGGCATAGGGGTCATGGGTGATTCCATATGAAGTTTGTAGGCAGGTAGTTGAACTTGCCTCTAAACAATTTTAGTGTTGATAGGATCCAGGGCCCCTAACAGTTGTATCTAACTGCAGATTGAATGTGGGCCAAAGTATCTAGTTCAAGGATCTTTTCCAGGGTGTAGTCCTTATACTCAGGCTTTAGAGGGTACTCAGTGAAATAAATGGGACCAACAGGAGCACCAGGAGGACAGAAATATGCAGGAAGAGGTTCAGAAGGACCAGAGGATCTTGTAATAATTTGATAGATGGCAAAGAAAAAATAAAGCAGTAGCTGTGTAAGCCAAATTAACATAACCTTTATTCAAAAATGGCAATAAGTTTGGAGCACGGGGTCCTTGGATCTATATATCATCCCACCTCCAAACTTAATATTTTCCACTGGGTTTTCTTCAGGGCATTAGGAAATGTGGTTCTGGGAGATCTGGGTGCTTGGGTTCAAAGGCGGCAAAATGGCACTTGGCCTGGGAGTTCTTTCATTGGCCAAAGATCTCAATTTGGCAACTTGATTATCTTGCTCTAGGGTTGTGGTCATGGGGTCAGGCTGCAGGCCTGTGCCTTCTTCCAGGGGCGGCTCTTGCTTGGCCACTGGTGTAGCCTTCAAAATCATGAAGATAATGGTGGAAATTTTAGTTGCCTCCATTAGGCGCCTTGATTAAACCCTTATTTGGTGGGTTAATTACCTGGGTTTGGCTGGCCTTGTTGTTTGGAAAATCTCTTTTAACCTCAGCTTGCAGGGGCTTGACCCCAGAAAAATGCGGATGGGTGGTCCCTTGGTCCCCAGGGCTGGCAGTTTGCAGTGGATCAGGGTCAGGGTTTGAATCCTGTTCTAAGGCCCGGGTTTTGAGGGGGAAATAATGGACATTACTGATATTGTAGGGCTTTAATGATCATGAATGCATCAAGAAAAAATGTTAGGGTTAACCAAGGATAAACCCCCCAAATAGTGGTTTAAAAATGCCTTTCAGTAATGATATTTTCCCTCTCTTAAAACCCAAGGTTTGGGGTGGGATTTGAACCCTGGTCAAGACCGTCCATAGGCAGCCAGCCCTAGGAACCAGGGAGCCTCTTGCTCATTTTTTTAGATTGAATTACCTCTGATTCAAACTTCAGATACTAGTACAGGTAAAATACTACGCGCTAACCTACCAATAGTGGTGCCTACTGAAGAACAAAACCACTTGCCTAATGGAGGCAAAAAAGCCCCCTCATTGGTCTAATGAGCCTGATGTATTTTAAAGTATCTGATAAGAACCCCACCCCTGAAGAAAACACAAACTGGCAGGCTGCCTCCAAGAATATTGCTTCAGAACATAAGGATTGTGCTATCCTTCTGAAAGATTCAGCCAATGAACACACATCCTGTGTCAGTGCCATTTTGCCATCTCCAAACATGGGCAACCCACTTGTCTAAATTCTCATTTCCCAACTATCTGAATCTCAGCCATTAGAATTAAAGTCTGATAGTGGGATACTATATGAACTCCTAGACCCTGAGCCAGAATTTATTGCCATTTTTGAATAAAGATTATGAGATATTGGGCTTCCCAATTATTGTTGTATTTAATCTTAGTCATCTGCCAGTTCAATTCTAATCCTTCTGGTCCTCCTGCCCACAATTTTTTGTCCTTCAGGTGCTTCTTACAGCCCATCCAATTCACAGAGTACCCATTGAAACCCAAATACCAGATATATCTCTCCAAGAACATACTAGCAAGTGACCCCTTGACCCGCACTAAAGAGTTGACCCAATATAATAGAAGAGGTCCTTGGTTTGCCACTGAACCCTGACTGTCTAAAGATAAATACAACTTCTTCCTTTCTTATCAAATAGACACAGAGCTGTCTCTTATCCCCAAATCAATGCCTGTGTCTGCCTCTGAGCTTCCCTAGATCACACTAATAAGCTATTTGGGATAATGTACATCACCCTCATAGGGGTGATTGACACTATAATCCTATCACTAGTCCATGGTCTTAGATAGAATAATATATGATGTACCTCTTTAAGTTAGCACTGATTCTATGGTAGGCTTTTCTTCCCCAGCCTGCAGCCCGCCTGATCCCAGAAAATGGCGGGCCAGCCGCTATCAGGAATATTTCTGACACCACTAAAATTTCCACCCTCATTCCAACTTGGAAACAAAAAGGAATTTCTGGTCCAAATACAACTCAATATGCACAGAATTTCCCATCACTAAACCAGGGGAACCCCAAAATATTGGAAGTCCAAACGGAACTTATAGCAAACTGGAATAATTCAACATCCCGGCAGGCTCCTGCCAGTCCCGCCTGCCAGCCTCCCACAATCCAGGCTCCTACAAACAATCCTGCCACCATCCATCTATCTGCCAACCAATCAGAGGTCACTAAAGAATGTGTCCAATCAAATAAGTCCTTTCCCAAAGGGCTAAAAATAGGGTATGAACCAGGCATTTCTGTAAGGTCTGGGGCTATGGGGTAGATTATTATAAACCAGAGCCTTTAAACCAAGGATAGTAATGTTGTTTAAATAGAGAAAGGTGGGTAAAGTTTGTAATAAAAGCTGTACTAAAGCTCTCAAAAGATTATAAGAGTTAAAATAAGGGCTAAGACAATTAATCAATCCCAAGAAAATAAAATTTAGTCCAGTCTTAATGACAGAGAACTGGATTAAAAATTCTATCTCCAAATTGGGGTATTGATCATCACTAACTGGTGGGTTGAAACTATCTATAATCAGGTTTAAGGTTCCACTAAAAAGGTTGCCTAACTGAGAATAAATGTGATCAAGAGGAATCATAAAGAGGGAGCTAAGATTTCAAGAAGGGATGCAAAAATGAAAAGATTCAAAAAAATAATAAACACAAGCCAAAAAACCTAAAAAGTACCTTTTTGGGGTGCAAGTCAAGCAATCTCAACTTAAAGTTGAGACTGAGTAAAGCTCAGGCTATTTATTCAAGTCAGAATGGTTGAGGTGAATAAAGGGGAAATAAATTAACCATGATTGGTTAAGAAGGCTTATGAGGGAGGGGAAGCAAGCACATGTTTGTTTGGACCTTTTTTAACTTAAAAAGTTTAAGCTCAAGGTAAAGGATAAGAAACAGGAGCAGCGGTTGAACATTTGGCTAACTCTAAATATAGTAAAAGCGGCGGAAGAACAGGAAAAACTTGGTCCAAAAGCTGACTGCGTAAAGAAAAAGTAAAAGGTAAAATCAGCTTTGGACTTGATTAAATTAAACATAGCACTTAGGTCCCAGGTTTTAGAATTTTCTGTGTAAAAGGTAAGCTTTGGAAGGATGAGTAACCTTAAATTTAGGTTAAAATTAGACCAAAAGTGAGGAAATGATAAGGAAAGCAGGGGCAGTCTTGTTGGTGTGTGCTTTAGTGTCCAAAAATAAGGAATAAAATAAAAATTTAAAGCTTCATAGTAGCAGGTGAATAGGTGAGTCCTGACAATTTATGAACAACTTGAGACTAATTCCCCAACCTAAAAATCAATACCAGCCCCAGCCAATGGGAATCTGGGACCCAGGCCAGATGGTTGGGGCCAAACTCTTGCCAGCATCTACCATCCAACTCAAATATAAACACTGAGGATATCCTGAATCCATTTCTCCTCCTGGCAATAGAACAGCCAGAACCTATTGGCTCCAGTTAATAATTGTACACCCAGCCACAGATAACAGGTGAACAATGGTTTGGCCATGTTCTAACTTTCAAACTCCAACCTTCACAATCCAGACTTTTGGAGCTCCAATTCCCTGTTTTCACTCCCACTTGCAAAACTTTGCACAGTGGGAGATACTATAAACAAGCGTGGTGTGGTGGGCAGGCAGGATGCCAAAAGTACAAAGCTGAGCTATGCCCGCTTTGTCCTTTTACGGCATCCCACCTGGGTACGCGTCCAGGTATCCTAGCTGAATTTTTTTGTTTTTTTAGATTAGCTAACTTTTGAAATCTTTATCTTATTTACTATAACTGGTAAAAGGAAAGGTGTGTCAGGCTGGCTGCCAAAAGAGCAAAGCTGTGCTACGCTCAGCTTCACTCTTTACGGCAGCCCGCTGGCATGTGTTTCCAGTTATAGCTGGCAAAAAGCATTATCAAAGAGGGGTGTGAAGTTATATTTTTTGGATTTTAAATTTTTTGGCTTTTTAATGATCTTTAATATAAATCTTTTTAGTGAACCCCAGGGGTGATGGCAGCCTGCTATCATGCATTCCTGGTCTCATACCAAGTAAAAACCTGTTTAAAGATGCAGCCTCCTTATGGTTTGTTGGTAAAAATTATTTAGATTTGTTAATGAAAAATATCAGAAACCTAATGAGTATATAAAGTTGAGCGGTGAGCAGGCTACCAAAAGAAAAAAAGCTATGCTAACTCAGCTCTATTATTCACAGCTTCACACTGTTATATTTTTCTTTTTCTTTAGCAGAAATACATCTTTGGTAGTTCAGTATGTCTTTTTTTAAATTTAATTACTATTATGGTTGTTAAAAGATGATTTAATGATATCTAAAGTAATTTTTAATATAAAAATGATAGCTTTATTATGATTGCTACTTTTAATTAGAGAAGTATGGGTGTATGCTTTATAAATACTCTATTATACTATTATCAAGGCTTTATTAGAGGTTTTTACCTTTAATTATGCCTTATATTTTGATATTTAAGAGACTGGAGATTAGTTAAAGTATTTTTAAGAGCTGTTGAGATACACAGACAAACCCAAACATATAATACCAAGTTTTCTCATATAAAAAATCAACAATTTATATGTGTTAACAATAAAATTAGCCCACTTAAGATTTTTTTTGTGCATAACTTCTGTGTGCTCAGCACTTGGTTTTGGTTATCTATCTCAACAGCTCTAAAAAGTACTGAATTTTTATCCACATAATGAAATTGCAGCCCTTTTAAATTTTTTATTTTCAGTATATATTTTGAACTCCAATGAAAGTTAAAATTCCCATATTAATAAAGATCAAGTACATGTTATAAAAATCTCTTTGGTTCCTGAACATTATTTTGTAGTTTATAGGTTTGATATATTCTTTTTGCAGCACACTTTTTTACTAAGATACATGCTTTATTTGTTAGTGACTGCATATTTTAATTATTAACATATTGATATCAATTTCTTTTTAAATATATGTTGTCAGAACTTTTGGTTCTGCTCTCAGACCTGGCGGCCTGATTATTGGTCACTTTATTGAGTAAGAGGTGTATATTTGTCATTATGTTGATATTAGCTTGTATGGCAACAAGCGTTACCTGCAACGTCTGGATTTTCCTTGGCACTGCAACGGTGAGCAATGGCAAGGGAGGCAACTTCCAAGCGGCTTACTATACGGGCGGCTTTCTTAGTTCTTCAAGTAATGACAACAGTCTTTGAACTTGGATATCTTCTTCTACTGTGAAAAGGTTCTACAGTAGGAAATGGTTATTATTGTCTGTCTTCCATTAGTCCAATGGAAGGGCTTTTATAGAGCTTGCGCTCTCTTGCCAGGATAAGATCATCTGGTGCTTCTAACTCTTGCTTGATCAGTCTTTTTGTCCCCAGACCGCCAGCATCAACCCCCAGAGTCAGGCATCCATGCAATGGCATGGAATTCCATATCATAGTACCCTGCGCTGGGTACTAATTGCAATAGAATAGAGCATAATCTATAAGCGCACCAGCGGTGGCAGCGCTAATTTATCACTCTATTTTTAGTGCATATTATTTTGTTCTCAAGTGACCTTTCCTGCATTGATTTGCAATAGCACTGGCGGTCTTCTAAGCAAATTGATCACATCCTTTTGATACTTGGAAAATCCCATAACTACTAACCCAGTGGTTTGCTAGAGTAAATTGGAATAACTCTAGCCAATTAGGAACCAGTCATAATTGGAGGATTATTGTATTCCTGGTTGTTCTTGTAGTAGTGATCTGAATATACTCTATGAAGGCTTCTTAGATCAATCAAGCCTAATAGCAATATATTGGAAGCTTCTACAATTAATAGCTTGGCGGGTTCCTAGGATTAACAAGGTAGAGCAAAGTCAGTATAAATTCCTGACATATGTTAATTCTATGTGGTACTCTGATTTTTTTTATCATTATTTCCTATTTTTGATAAGATATTGTTTGATTTTGTAGATCTTTTTTATTAATCTAATGTGTTGGTATGTCAGCTTCATAGCATTTGATTTTATTGCATCCAATTTTATTTTTGTGGGTTCAGTACCCCTCTGGTAAGTTATATTGCTTTTGATTTTAGTAAAAACATCATAAAATGAAACTACTCTAATTTGGTTGTAACTTGGTTATTTATGAATTTCTAATATATTTTTTTATCTCAGAAAATTAACTAATTATGGTGGTCTTTTAAAAGAGGAACCCTCTAATTTTATGAGCAGATGAAAGTTAAAAGATCCATAGTAGTTATTATATATGACATATTAATTAGTTTATGTGGTGCTGGAGTTTTGCAGATGGAGGTAAGTAAAATTATTATAAGTGTTCTATTTGGGTGAAAAAGATTTTAAGGGGAGACAGGTAAATTTTTATCACAGTTATCCAAAAATTGACTATAATCATTAAAACATGAAGATTAATTAAAAGTTCAATAAGCAAATTATAATTGCTTGGTTGAGAACTTAAAACTAAGTAACTTTAAAATATACTTTTTAATATTTATTGATCATATAAAATAAGACATAACTTGATATTCAAAGATATAGATAATAAAAGTTTAAAGGAAGTCAAAGAGATTACCTTAATAGTAAAAAGTTGAATTTGGGTAAAAAAGAGCTATTTGGATCAAAAAACTAAATTGGAGAAATAGTTTTTTATTAATATATATGTTTACTCTAAAAAAACTTCCCCAAGCCAGGATCTGTTGTAGGCAGAAATCTGGGGCTTGAAATTAAGGTTAGTATATTTGGAAAAGATGACTTACCTAAAACATGATCTGCTACAGGTAAAATTTTGTTTTCTAAAAAAAAGGTTGGTAATCAGAAAAAATGACTTACCCAGTCCAAGGTTGGCTGCATGGAAAAATCTGGATTTTTAATTCTAGGTTGGTAATTTAGTGAAAAAAACTTACCCACCCCAAGATCTGCTGTAGAATAAGCCTATCTAAAAGGATTGAAGGTTAGTAGTTTATTGGAAATGATTACCTGCTGCAATGCATCTTTGTTTAAAAAGGTTAGTGAATCAAAACAATACTTGCCAAACCTTGATCTACTTCAGGGCAAAAATCTGGGTTTTAAAAATAAATTAGTAAATTTGATCTGTTAAAATAGCTTACCCACACCAAGATCTGCTGTGACCCAAGTCCATCTAAAAGGATTTGAAGAAGGTTAGTAATTTTAATGAAAAGCTTACCTGAAAATAAGTCTTTGATTGATTTTGAAATGAATTAGATCTCTTTAACTTTAGTTACCTTTTAAATCAAAATTAGCTTCAAAACTTAAAGCTTTATCTTACCCTAAAAACTTTGATGCTTCTGAACTAAATAGTTAGTATTATGTATATTTAAAAGCTTACCTTTGAGTTTGAAGTAAATCTATTAAGTTTGAGTTGAAAAAAGTTAGTATTGGCTTAGTTAAGGCTTACCTTGAACGTCAAACTCCAATCTTATCTCCCAGGCTTAAAATTATCCAATCATAGTGGATAGTGGCAGCTTGTCTTACAATCATTTTTACTAAGTTTTTATATTTGATTTTGACTCTCTTACCTTAATATCAAACTGTAATAGTCTACATCTGTTTTTATAATAATCTACTTTAAATCAAACTGCTGCAGGTAGGGATGCCGTGAGACACTGCCAAGTGTCCCGCAACTCCTCCTGCAGTAGCATCTACTACCAAAACTTTACTATCATTTAGGCAGGATTGCTATTGTTGTCAGCCTAGTTTGGACTTTAAATTAGGAAAGAATTTCTAAGTAAAAACATGGTAAAAAGCTTCCTCTTGGATGTGAGCAGTCTATACTAGATAAAGGATCCCCTCTCATTGATAGGTTGTGCTATCATTGAGAGATTACCCCCCTCAATTATATCATTTTAATACCTACTACCTAGACAACTAGACTAACCCCAATCAACCCCCAATCTCCAAGTCAGGTGAAGATGAACCACCTCACTTCATAGCTGTGCTTAAAGCTTGCCTTTGGAATATAGGTTATCAACATGGTCGTTTTCTTAGGGCGGCACCAGAAGGACTTGGGCAAAGCCATTAAAAAGAGCTGGCACAACTAAACTCTTGATACATCAGATCCTGGCCTCCTCTGGTAACCCCCGCTCCACTGTATCTGCCGTCATTTACACCTTCATCTAGTATGTGTTAACATACTTTGCTGGGAGTTTCAATTGCTACAATACTTCCAACAAGGTTTTTGATGGTTGATGACCATCTATCTCATTGCCACAGCCTTGTCAGGATTTCTGTTAGCTGACCCCTACTGTACCTGCTTCAGATAATACCTACAGGTTTGGAGTATAACCTGCTCAGGGTTGGTCCCCTGACAACACTGGGCCAGCAAATGTATTGGGTTTAAAACTGCCGCCACACTGCCTACTTGATCTGTAGAGCCCCAAGGCGCCCCCCAGTGTGTGTTTCTGGTGCTGGGGCGCCGCCTAGAAACGTTCCTGGGCGCCAACATGGCGCCTGGCTTGAACGTTGAAACATTTTGTTGGGTGTTGATTATAAAAAATTGATTAATACAAAAAGTACCAAAGAAAAGCACTGGTGTCTAGGTATTCAGGATTGATCAGCTGTTTCCCAGGTGAGGCAATAGAAGCTTGGATCAGGGATAAGGATATTCTATAGGGATTTGGTGCCAGAAGTCTGGAATGCTTCAAGCCATGTAAGTGCATGTCCACAGAAGGATTCAGGTGAGTCTGGATTGTACCAGGGCACAATTTTATAGGTTAAGAGTGTAAAGATCTTTTTGGTAAAGGGCTTATTGAATGACACTGTTATGTCATAGATCACATGATAAGAATCCAGATGTGATTCCAGAACCAGAGGGGTTTTCAGCCAATTATACCCTGATTGGTATATAATGGAAATATGATTATAAAAAAGATGGTTATATTTATGATGATAGTTGCTTTCCCCTCAATCATTTTATGTTTCATATTTTTGGCTTTTATCTGGAAGAAACCTACCATGTAATGAGTGAGATGGACTGCAGCTAACCCTATGGGAAGTGAAAAGTGTGAAAGTGATCACCGGCCGGCAGTAAGTTGAACACTAGTATTGCACACTTGGAATATGAGATCACTGAAGCTCACATAAAGGATTCCGGTTATACTGAAAAAGAGCCAGGCTGGGAGTAATGAAAAGGCAAGCATGGATCCTCTACAATCCCTTCATTTCAAAAAAAGAATCAACTCCCAGTAATTTACCTGGCAATAGTACCAATCCATACCTTTCTGATGAGTTGGCATGGGATATATTTTTTTGCCTATTAAATTCAAGACAATTTATATGTGGACATGGATTCTGACAGTTCCTCCCTTTACTATATGTGAACTATGGGCCTCAAGAATATCGAACTAAGGAGTTTCGACTTTGCTATACTCTGAAAAAATTTCTATTTGAGCCTAGAGGGCGGAACAGTTTGGATTAAACTGGCTTCCCGACAGTTAATTGTAGAGCTTAATACGGGTATCCTAGTCGTGCAGGAGTTGACCTTGAACACCCTGCTTTTCTATAGGTAGCTGTATCCTGATGTTTCTCAAACAAAACTGTTTATCAAGTTAATCTATATCTATTGGCCCAGGTTAAAGCTGCTGGACTGCTGAAGTAGTGATTGGCTGGAGATCCATGGGATTTGGTTTTTATTTTAAAGCAACTGATAAAGGTTTGTAGTCCTATCATAAAGCTATTTGTTATTTGCTGACATGGTTTTTGGGAACTGCATGTAGTTCCATGATGTATAGTAAAATATCAGGGTTGATATTCATTTGGACAATTCAAACATTTCTAGTGTTAGGCCAAGGCTTAAATAAACTGATGAAGTAACAATGTTATATGATTTCTGTGCTGGCATTCAAAAAACCCATCCCAATTAGATTGAGATAGTTTGGTGTGTTTAAATAAAAAATTATTATACACAGATAATTTAGGTAAACACAATAAAAATATAGAATTTCATTTAAAGTTAGCTCCAAAATGTCTCTTTTTCAAATCTGGCCAGGACCTAGTTTGAAACATCACACTGAATAGATTGCTTGGCAGTCTCTAAGCAATGAATTTTATTGTGAGCAACCTTCACGATTCGATAGGCAAGATTTTATCAGACCAAACTTAGTAAATGTATGGAATAACCTTGTAAGGAACCAAAGCACAATACTCTTCCCAGTAGGCTCCGTATTTGCCCAAGCAACGCGAGTGATCACGCTGGACGCGATGGAGCAGAAGGATCACCATGTACACAAAGTAGAAATGGGGGAGCGCGTATTCGAAACCACATGTAAGGCAGAAAGCTAAACACATCATAAGATCACCAACATAATTGAAATGGCGGGAGATGCCCCAGTAGCCGGAGGTAAGAAGGAGTGAAGTGTGGCATTCTCCATTTCCGGTTACGTATTGGGCTTTGATTACCCTGGCGGGCATTCCCCAAATGTCAACATCTCCTTTCTTCTTGCGAACAAGATCCTTCTGGTTATTAACTGTGCGGAAGATATAGTAGCCGCCAAAGCCCAAGGCCAGAATAATGGCAGCAAACTCGTTGCTGAGATTAACCGGATGGAGATACAAGTACTGGGACTGCAAAGTATACATGAAAGGCAACCAGACGCTATCGCCCCAAGCTAAATAGAAGCCGAAGTGGTCATGCGCGATATCAATTGTGCGAAGATACCAATCTTCATTATAAAAGAAATCACCAACATAGATTGCATGTAAGAGATTCAGAATCAGCATAGAGTTAGTGACGTAGCCAAGCTTCTGAAACTGAGCAAAGAGGAATGAGAGGTTGATAAGAGTCCAGCCAGTAATGCCAGGGCGACCGTTGTGGAAAAGCTTAAAGTCCAAATCTCCCAAACGGGGATTGAGCTCAACTCCCATAAAGATATCGTAGATGAAATATCCAGAGAATTTACAATCCTTGGGATGGGAAGGAAAATAATGTGCTTTAGCATAGCTGAAGAAGGTAAGGAAGTAGCCATACACATTGGTAGCGATAAGAAGTCCTCCCCAGTTCTTTTGGATGATAGATGGATCAAATAGATCAAACCCAACCGAAAGCAGCACAAACAGTACATGTGTAATCACCCAAAGACTAAATCCATTGACCTAAAAAATAAGTAAACCTTAAATAACAAACACTAACCCGATAGGGCAGAACATATCCAGCGGGAGTTTCCTGGCCATAACCAATTTTTGAAGGGAAATAAAGGTAAGCGAGGGCATGGAATATAAGCCACCCCCCGTAGAGCTGAAAGCCTTCCCAAGTGGGGGTTGGGAATAGCTTACGTGTCCAAAGGGACCAAGATTCTAAGCTACGATCACTTTCCAAGATGGCGGTGATGGGAGCTAATAAAGAACCCTGATAGTGTTCCAAAGCGTGCCAAAAGTAAAACACCAGCAAAGGTGAGAATAGAAAAACGAGAGTAGATATAATTGCATTGCCAATACCAACATCCACAGGGGAAAGATAATCAATAAAGAAACCAGACGTTAAAGTAATTTGAACAGGAATAAAGTTTTGAACATTCAATTTAATAAAATTAAAAACTTACGCTTTTCGCGACCCCAGGCGGTGTCACTGTCCTCTACAACTTCATCATTCTTGAGTTCAACCTCAGAAGTAGTGTAAAGCAAATCCGAGGTGACCTTCTCAACCGGGATTAAAGGCTCTTGCATTATAAGAGACATAAACTAAGCCTTGACGTTAGATATACTTGAATCGTCTTGAGCAATAAAGAAGAATTACTATTGAAACTAGTCAGTGAGTCTTATGCTGAAGTTAAAATTACAATATTGAGGCCAATGATGAGTACGAAACTGATTGTTTATTCAAGTTCCAAGGCTACCAGCAATTTAAACTTCAAACCTCAATAAGCTCCACAAAAAAGTACTTCACTTGACTATATACCACCAAAACAAATTAAGTTTCACAACTTCAAAGCCACGCCAGGACAGGTTTATTTATTTATGTGTGACGATTCAACTGCTTCCTGATTCCAATCGAGGTTTCTGATTGGGAGTCGAAGTACATATCAGAATTTGAAATTCGAGATCGGCCTAGCAGATCGAACCAATCAGCATCGGATTGAGCTGAACTTTAAATGTGATTTCTAGGACCAAATTATGGTTCGATTTACACCTGAATATGCATTAAACCCATTGCAGCTGCTAAATATAGCAGTTGCTCAATTTCAACTCTTAACCTCTAATGACATCAAAAAAC
Organism: Entomophthora muscae; assembly: GCA_014839935.2. NCBI lineage: Eukaryota > Fungi > Entomophthoromycota > Entomophthoromycetes > Entomophthorales > Entomophthoraceae > Entomophthora > Entomophthora muscae. Next base: position 23,781 of record QTSX02007265.1, read on the forward strand.
AATTATTTTTTAAACCGGAATTTTTTTGATGAATAATTATTTTTATGAAATACCAGTAATTATCCACCAAAACAACACTGCAACATTATCCTTTATTGGTCGAGTTGACAGTGCTTTGGATATCTATTATTATTAACGCCCTAATTTTAAAAAAAGCTGATATCTTTGATCCATGCATAAGAATCCAACACCTTAGAATAAAACTCATCTTTATTCCAACTTTCATAAAATAAAAAAACCAAGGGCATGTTAATCGGGAGGCAAAGTAAAAGAAGAAGATACCATAGTTTTATTGAAAGGAAGAGTAGAGTTAAATAGTACTGTAAGTTCAGAACCTAATGTCAAAAATGCAGGACTGTCAAATACTAGGACTAAATTTCAAATTGCATTTGAGGGTTTGTCTTTTCTTGATTAAATTTATTTTTTTGGAATTTTATTTGGATATTTCAAATTGCAGGATCTCATAGACACTTTGCAAATTTCAAGCCGAGCTGCGTGCTTCAAGTGGACAAGATGAATCAGCTAGAATCAGAATCAAATTGTTCAAAGCCTCTCATTGCTTTCATTAAGTTTACTATGTTTTTTGGGATTGCAGAATTTCCAAATCCAACAACCAAATGCTGCAACCAAAATTGACTTCCCACCCACCAGTGTATCTTTGAGTTTTTGTTTTATCCTCCAAAGAGAGTTATTGAGTATGCATCACTTGACAGGATATATCCCAAGAACTCACACCTTGACACACTCAATTGCTGTGTGAAGCGGTTTCTCACCCACAGCCAACATATCTTATGACACATAGGGGGTGCTCATAGAGGCACCCCATGACACATCTAACACCATTGGACACCATGTTACCAATGTCAAATTACAGACAGTATCTTCTAAATACAAGCGCTGCCCATTCTATGTGCTGATCCCTTGACTAAGATATTTTAAACTCAAACCCTATTTGGATCCTGCCATAGGGCCACCCCTGGTGGATTTATGGCTTCCCAGTATAGTATATCAATTACCACTTTCCAATAAAGCTATCATATTATCCCTATTCTTTGACCTTTCTATTGGACTGTTGTCCTCCCCAATCTAACACTGAACCATAAATAGTTTAGTTACATCATGATTAGAAAACTTGAAGATGGGCAAGCAACAGACAAAGCTCCCTATCAGGAGGTTTGGATAGACACTGAAACATATCCCAGAGCGCCAAGGATGTCAAACTCTTGGAAGTACCATAAAAAGCCCCTGCTTCTTTAAAACTCTTCCAGCTGGCATGCTTTCTCTGAAAGCATTGCAAAACTTCTTTAACAACAATAAATCCTTGCATCAATTTTAAATATTATATTTTGATAAATTTTATAATGAGATTGAGCTGATACACGTAGTGTCAGGAGGTTAGAAATTCTGTAGTGTTGAATGAGACTTAACTGGGGGGAAACTTTAAGTCCCTGGTTAAGCGCAGCCTATCATGAACCTTGCTTTTGAGAAAGAGATACTAGACTTAAAAAGTCCAGCTCCCATCCCAGCAGAACCATCCAACCAGATGACATCCAGTGTAAGACTGGAATGATTTGTCATTAATGACATTTCAATACTTGTATTGAAAACCCAGGAATTGAACCCTGTCCCTCTGAATAAAACTTGAGTCACCCAGGATGGATGGGGACCTGCCAAACCAGTGAATCACAGACTCATGTTGTTGAATTACTCCGCGACCCACCAGCCTGTCAAGGGAGATTTCCCAAATGGTCACCAGATTGTCACCAACCTTGTGCCACTGAAGACCCAGACCTACACAGAAGTTGTGGCTTATCTAAAGGAGGTTAAGACAAAGTCTACTACTAGCCCTGCCAATGAGCACCAGCTACTGCAGTCTCCTGTCCAGAATGGGCACTACAATTGGCCGTCTCAGGTGACATAATGAACAGCAGTGGCAGAAAAAAGCATCACCACTTCTGTTCACCAGAGCAAGCACAACCAGGATCTGCCGCCCTCAAACCCCTAAGCCAAGATTCATGCTCTGCCAGAAAATTGCCCATGGGCCTGAAGTCTGTGACAATTGAAGGAGCAAAATCACTGAGTATAAGAACCCCAGTGATATGGGGATGACCATATTGTCATTTTTGATCATAAAGTTTTATGAACCTTTGGTTCAAACAAAGCCTACCTATGTAGTTTTAGTGATATTTCATCTCAACTCTGGCCAGGTAGACAACCAGGCGACCGACCACCCACTCTAGAGACCAACCTGCCAAACCGCTCTTGTCACTATATTGTCCCCTGGAGCCCCCTTTGGACCTGTGTATTTCACCAAATACCTGTCAAACCCAGCCTACTCTGAGTTCAACTTGTGAAACATACTCATTGTTGACCCCTTGGCAAGGACTAGAGAGACCTAAACTATAGGTTGCAAAGGAAAGTGATAAATGAGGCTGCCAAGATTTTTCAAAGACATGTACAATTATCTGCCTGCCTACTTTGTCCCCATGACTCCTCCCTTAACCCCACAACCAGACTGCCAAAGGAACCTACCACCACCACTGAAACTATGTCTACCCAGTTGTTTGGAGTACTCTATATTACTCTGACAAGATTGGTGGATACTATGATGCCCAACCCTGGGCCCGGGTCTTTACTTGGATGTTCCTTATCTTAAGCTATCAAGTTAGCACCCATCCTATGGTGGGCATTATCTACCGGCTTGGTGGCACCCTGTCCTGAGTCACCCAATGCCTCTACCTATGTCTGGCTTCCTGACATGACTGCTCTGAGGGACCTTAGGGGGAAGCCATGCAGGAGAGGGGGGATTGGACGTTTGAAACCATGAATGAAGCTCCTGTCAAGAGTCATAGGGATCTATTCTTAGCAGGGAAAAGAATCAATGTCACTGAGTAGGGGTTTTGGTAGGAATGATGTGGTATGGTTCTTGCATGAAACCAGACTGGTTTTGATTAGTGATCTTATGAAGAATATCACCACACCTATTCCCTGAATAGAAGGATAATCTTTGGGGGACATTCTCTGCCATGCATGTCTTAAAAAAGTAGTTATAACAGAAAAAGAATAGACTAGATGTTGAAGAAGCTCCAGGAGCAACCCAGGATGGGTGAACAAGTTCTGCACTGCCAAGGTGAGTCTTCCTCAGAGGTCTGGAAAAGTGGTCTGCAATAGCAGAAGAAAATGTAACAGTGTTAACACCAGGGACTTCAGGATGGGGGCCAGCATTTGGAAGGACATACTTAACAAAAACTGGCAGGCCTCAGGACAGAAGAGCCAAAGGTTTCTATGGACCAGGGAAAATCAAGAATCAGAAATCAATCAAAATCCAGAGATTAATACTCTAACCAGATTGATTTTTCTAGCAACAAAAAACCACTTGTGGACAGGCCAAGGGAACAGTGGACCACTGCAAGCTTAGTTTCTATTATTAGAGGAGGAAGTTGGATGGGGGGCGCAACAAGCTAGGAAGTTTGAAATGGATTTAAACTAAACCTTTTTTCAAATCAGCGGGGTCAACCCCCTGTCAAAGTTCTGTACAAGAGACCCTGTGTCACTCAAACTGAATTCCCCATCACTTGAAGCCAAATGCAGGATTCAACTGTCAAGGGTCTGGATGTACAAGCATTCTGGCTACCGCCAACCTACTTAACATCCAGCCATTGCCCAATTTGGTCCCCTTCCAATATATCATTTGACATACTGAGAATGGTAACCAAGCAATATCACCTGACTGTCCAAGTATCCAGTGGCTCAAACCCATCTTGCACATGACCAACCCCTAGGTTTGATCCAACTAAATCCCTGCCACAGTCAAGTCTATATAAGTCTAAAGTATTATCCAATAAAATATACTTCTCTTCTTTCTTAATTCCATATTTGAAGCTTCCCCAAAAGGCGCTCCTTATCACTGGTAGCAGCTACAGTTTTTTGACCACACTCATGAGAGAGAAAATGACTGACCAAAACCTGCTCACGTTTGCTCACGTACTCAACCAGGCCACATCCCAGGAGACCTGGAAAACGTACTTCCACGCCCACAACATTGACAAAGATATACCTAGTGTATGTACTGTATTTGAAGGTCTCGTCATGCCCAAAGCATGCGCCAAGATTATTCAATACAGTCGCTCTCTTCAACCATAAACAAACACACAACCACCTATCACAGGTGAAGTGACCAACACCAAATACATTGGTATTGACAAGTTCTTTGGTAAAAACAAAGAAAACATCGTCAACTGGCTAGACCACACAGCCGCCAAACTCTGCGCCAGCCACATCCCTCATGAGAAATGGGTCCAGGAATCCAGCAAGCGCCTGTACAAGGCTGCAGCTAACTGGGTTGCCACTTGGGTTGGCTCATGAACTGACAACCAGCTTGACAACTGGGAAGAGTTCAAAACGGACATCACACACAACTTCTGCGTCACCAAATCCCTCCAAGACATTGCAATACAGCTCAGTATTTTCCTCAAAAGACCACTATTGCAGCTTATGCCAATGAATTCTAGAAAATACATCGCAAAATCCAAAACCCAGCATAAGCTGATAACGTACATACCAGAGCCTCATTCATCAACAGAATGAAACCCTCTGTTGCTGCCCTCATCCACCCAGAGGCTAATACCTCCATGCCCGTGCTCATTGCAGAAGCCAAGTGCGCGGAAAAACGCGCAACATGCAATATGCTGCACACAACAACAATTGCTCCTCAAACAGCAATAGCAGGGAAAACTCCAATGGTAACAAACACCAAAATACCAACCATAACAACGGCAACTCCAATTGCAACAATGGCAATTGCAGCCAAAGCGCAAAACGCACCCGTCCCAAGAAAGAGGACACTGCCAAAGTTAATAATGCTGAAATAGCAACCTGCTATTAATCTGACCCCACATTCTCTGACCTCAAAGGTCTTGAAACAGAATAACAGGGAAAAGAGGAGGGGGAACAGGCTTAAGTGCCCCTGTATCCCCCCAACTTGACAAGAAACTGTACCAAGGCACAATCTTTGCTGCTTGCATCCCATGTGTCCCGCAATCCTCCATTTTTATGAATGTAAAAATTAAAGATTGCTCACAACTTCTTGTCTACCCATGCACTTACAAATCATATACACATAAATTTTTATTTGACTCTGGTGCACAACACACTATGGTTAGCAAACCATTTTTAATCAAATACAAAGTACCAGTTGTCAAATCCAACTTCAAATTTTCCAGAATGGCAGATAAATCAAAGGTTCTACTTGAAGAAGAAATAACTCCCTTCAGAATTGACCTCCAAGGCATACAAACGTCCTTCAAAGGACTTGCCATGAACAACAAAAACTATGACATTGTAGCAGGCATGGACAGGTTCACCCAAGTGAACCCCAGTGTATGTTGGAAAACAAAGACCATGACCATCTTTGCAACTGAGTCAATTTTAATACCCTCAAAGAACCCAACCACCTCATTCTAAGAGACACAGTATTTGTCTAGGTCATAAACAAAGATGACTCAGAACATCTAACCAAAGCTAAACTATCCACATAATGAGGTACACTGAATTCAACAACATACAAAAAACCAAAATCTAATGCCCAGAACTTGCAGCACTCCTAAATGAATACACTCATATATTCAAGGAAGAACTCACTGAGCTACCCCCCAACTGGGAGGTCAAACATGGCATCAACCTATATAAAGCCATGCCCAAACCTGCACCCCTCTACAGACTCTCCCCATGGAGACAAAAACCCTCAAAACCCATATTGAGGATAATCTAGCAAAAGGATTCATTTGCCCATCAGAATCCCCCTTGGGGGGCAGCAGTGTTCTTTGTAAAGAAAAAAGAAGGCACCTTGCGTCTAGTAACTGACTACAGAGCACTAAATGCAAGCACAGTAAAGAATAAATACCCTCTTCCACTTATAGAGGATCTTTTTGCAAGACTCTCAGGAGCCAAATTTTTCTCTGAAATTGACCTCACCTCAGGGTACAACCAAGTTGAAGTAAAGGAAAAGGACATACCAAAGACTGCATTCCGTACACAATTTGAATCCTTTGAGTGTAGGGTAATGAAATTTGGGATGATCAACGCTCCTGCAATGTTTGCCACCATGATGAACCAAGTACTAAAAGGTCTAACAAATAAATTATGCTACCTTGACAATATCATCATATTCTCAAAACCAAAAGAGGAACACCTCACACATGTCCACAAGACACTCAATTGACTTGCAAAGCACAAACTTTATGCAAAACCAAGTAAGTGCCAATTTATGGAAAAGGAACTCCTGTTCTTGGGCCACATTGTCTCTGATGGTAGCATCAAAGCAGATCCAGAAAAAATTAAAGCCATAAATAACATGCAACGCCCCACCTCCGTTAAACAATTTAGATGCTTTCTCAGAATGTTAGCTTACCTAAGGAAATACATCAAAGACTGCAGAAAACTAACCACACCAATCAATGACTTAACCAAGGGTAATGCCAAAAAGAAATTCATCTGGACTCCAGAATGTGACAATAATTTTCAACTATTGAAACAAGCTTAGAACAAAGCACCAATCTTGCAATATCCTAATAATAACGGGTGCTACAAGCTCAAGTCAGATGCCAGTGACACTGCCATTGGTGCAGTCCTGCACATCCACCAGCCAGGACAGAAAGACTTCCTGCCAGTATGTTACAAAAGCAGAAAACTAACCAATACTGAGCAGAGATACCCAATACACGATCAGTAATTGCTAGCAATATACCATGCATGCAAGAAATGGAGATTTTACTTAGAAGGATATTTAAACGTCTGAGTACTAACTGACCATAAATCCTTAATATATTTAAAAACTCAGAACGCACTCACACAGCAACAAGCCAAATGGATGTCCTTGCTGGAACAGCTTAAATTGGACATCCAATATAAAAAGGGGGCAGAGCTGGTCACAGCTGATGCTCTCTCTAGACTATGTCAGCCTAGAGAGGATCATCCTGACCACCTGGACCCTGACTAGCCAAACCTAAACAACACTGAATATAAAACTAAAGGGAAATACCCCACAACACATCAACTGACCCACGATACATTATTAAGGAACAAAAATTATTTCCATGTATCAAATGGCACTGTATACCAAATCATTAACAACAAACACGTCCCTTACATCCCACTTGCACAAAGAGTTGACACCATACTAAGACATCACCGCCTACCAGGACATACAAAGGCTAACAACCTATACCTCACATTAAAAGAGATAGTATGGTGGCCCAACCTCAAACAGGATATAGTTGATGCTCTGAAAAAGTGCACAGTGTGCAATAAATACACCAGTACAAAGGCTCCTCATCCAAAAATCAACCCAGTATCAGACCCTGAACCATTCAAGATTTGGGGACTGGACGTAGTGGGACCCTTCCAGGAAACCAAAATGAATCAATGTTTCCTAATTATAGCTATTGACTTTACCACACGCTGGCCCATCTGCTGGGAAACAAAGGACTATAAAGCAGAAACCATCAACTGTTTCATTAAAAAAGCAATCATAGCCAACTACAGCACTCCAGACTACATCATAACTGATGGAGCAACCGAGTTATCAGGTCACGTAGTAAATGACAACTTAAAATCCAAAAACATTAAACACTCCACAACCTCTCCATACAGGCCACAGGCCAACAGCAGAGTGGAACACCTCAACGGCAGCCTTATCAGGACCCTAGAGAAAATAATGGATGGCAAAGCCAAAAACACATGGCCACTATATGTGAAACATACATTACTAGTATCCCAAGTCTACACCAACCAAGGGACAGGCTATTCACTGTTTGAACTAACCTACGGGTATAAACTGGAAATAATTACCTGCAACAAGCAGCCATACATAAAGATCCCCTTGGGGAAACCCCCCACAGTAGAACAAGTACTAAATCTATTACACATCCGCCTCAAAGCTAAAATAGCAGAAATAAAGAGGCTCAAAACACAAAAGCTAACCTCCACAGAGGAACCACTTCCCATTGACTCCCCCATCTGGATTCTAGCTGGCAACATAAAGAAACTAGACTCAGTATACCGGGGACCAGGAAGAGTCATCAAGTACAGACCAGATCACAACACCTATCTAGTAAAATTCCAAGGTGCCAAAAACCCAATTATCAAGAAATACCATAGAACCTGTCTCCGCCTCAGTAAAGGAGAACACTCAACCAGACTGGTTTCAACTAGTAAACAGCTCCAGGAGCATCAGGCGGCAGCTGTGAAAACAAAGCCCCCTCCTGATGCACCAGAGTAACCCCCTAAGGGGTGGGTGTCAATGGTCTGGATGTACAAGCATTCTGGCTACCGCCAACCTACTTAACATCCAGCCATTGCCCAATTTGGTCCCCTTCCAATATACCGTTTGACATACCAAGAATGGTAACCAAGCAATATCACCTGACTGTCCAAGTATCCAGTGGCTCAAAACCGTCTTACACATGACCAACCCCTAGGTTTGATCCAACTAAATCCCCGCCACAGTCAAGTCTATATAAGTCTAAAGTATTATCCAATAAAATATACTTCTCTTCTTTCTTAATTCCATATTTGAAGCTTCCCCAAAAGGCGCTCCTTATCACAACCAACATTCCCAAACAAGACAACAAAAACCACTGACAATCTCAACCTGCAGGGCAACTCAATTTGGTGCTTGACTTATTACCATGATCAAGACACCCCATGTCTAATCCAATCAATTGATTTTCAAAATCTGGTTCCACTTAAAATGTCCCTGTATAATATATAATTTCTTATACCACAATAATGATATGATCTAGTTTACAATCATTTCCCCCTTGTAACTCTAAAAATACAGTACAGCTTATAATATTTTGTTCAATAACAAAAAACATGGGCAGGCAGCAGGCCAGAGAAAAACAAGAGGCAACTAATGGGATAGTAATCAGATCAATAATTTTCATCAAACAAAATAGTCAAAAAAGCTCAAAACAAAACTTTTGAAAATAAGGACTTTTACTTGGTAATGAAGAATTGGTAAGCAAGGGACCTGGAGGTCCTTGCTTCCTTTTTATGCCAAGAAAGGGGATGCAAACAACAGGTTTTTTTTGGGGGGGGGGGGGGTCTTGGTAGGCAGTGGTGGAAAACAGTTTGATTGGAAAAGCCAAACTTCCAGCAACCCAAACCCAAGCAAACCATGGCAACTGGATGGCTGGGGTTGAACCCCTGTGATTGGCTAAAGCAAACCTCCTGAGGAAGCCAGAGAAAAAGTTCACTCAGTGATCAAAACTGATGTCACATCCTGCACGCTTTTAGAAAACTTTTGGTGGGCCAAGGGAATGACATAAAAAATGAACTATTTGGCTGGGGTGCCAGTCTCCTTGGGACTTCACAGCAAAACTTTCTGGGCTGTGGGGCGGCCAACCCAAAGAACCTGAGAGGAAAACATTCTTCTGTAGAAGCAAGAGCTGTTGTAAGTGGGGCCAACTTTCAGGGCCCATAATTCCCTGGACAATCAGCTGGCCTTCCTAGAGGCAAAACACCCCACAGCTTGGGAACCCTTACCAATTGTCTCTCAGAGCAAAAAAAACCCCTTTCAATTAACCAATGGCCCAGCATTTGAGAGGCACACAAGCCTTGAATCCCTGGCTTCAATTCTATTATCAAATTTTGGGCCTCTTAATTATTGGGAAATGGTACATCAGGAGGGCAATTGTTTGATTGTGCAATCAGGTGCTCAATTACTTGCGGGTTCTATAAATAAATGTGGCACCTTGGCATGCTGCAGTTCAGAAAGGTTCATGTTATAACAACCAATGAGCATCCACTCCCAGGCCCAAGTACACAATTTCCAGTCAAAATTGTAAGTTTAACTGAGAATGATGCCACCAGATCTCTGGTGGCACTAAAGACCACAACATTACCAGTAAGTATAAATAGTGAGGAGGAGAAGCCCTCCTCACTGTTGACATCTTAATAAAGAAAGTTCATGTCCATAAATCATTATTTTCTTGCAGGAATTATCTATTTTTACTCAAATTTAATTATTCTGTTTGCATCTATTTGTGAATCATCTACTCAATATAAACTTGCTTATCTGTACCCCCTGGCTATACTTCTACTACCTCAGTCAATCCGACCTGAGCTCTTGACTTGTAGTATTTCCACCCCCATCATCTGGATCTCCCCCCTGGTCGTGCTGAAGAGACTATCCTGCCTGCTATGAAGAAGATTCCTACCACTCCCCCTTATCAACATGCCTCCTGTTTAGGACTTCAGTAAGTTGGGATTTGTCTATATCACAGTATTGGGGCTGGCCAACCAGGTTGTGTCTCATACTGGGAGTTGACGCCCCTTAGCTACTAAAGTCAACTACCTGATCAGAATTGCGCCTATTGTGTACTTGGCCTTCCAGGCCTGGCCTGCCTCCCCTGTGGGAGTCCTGTTGGACTCTGGTATGAACTGTGACACCAAGCTAGTTGGCAATCTAAGCAGATCAGCGGCTCATCTGTAGTGGGAGAAGAAGATTCCAAAGCTGAAGACAGCTTTCCTGGGAGAAGCACCACAACAAACTGCTCATCAACAGCATAAACAAGATTCCCTAATTTGTGTAGAGCTGCACTTGAATTTGGGCTGATTTTTTTGGATAATCTAGGGGAAACATTCCTATCCAAGGCCAATGGGGGGGGGCTGAAAAACTTTAAATTGCTGATGTGAAAGGCTTCAGATGGACCCACTTCAAAACAAAAACCCTTCAAAATCCACCCCTTGATCTATAGGTGTTAGATCAATCAAGAAGCCAAGTTGCAATAATTCTACCTGATTATGCTTGGCTATTATTAGAGCAAAGTGGTAAGTCACATGATTCAATGACAAACAATGAGGATATAGTAAACAAATAGTAAGTTGCTTAAGTAAAAAAGACCAAATTAGGAGGTCAGTTTCAGTATTTTGCACCAGAAGCAGTATAACAGAAGATGGAGATTGAAATTTTCAAAGCAAGGGCAATTTGCAGGGGTAATTCAGAGTAAGAATCCAGGGGCATCAGCATATAGAGAGCAGGCCAGGGGGTGGCCAAGGAATTAAAAGCCACTTTGACCATTATAGAGGCCAACTTATCAAGCACAGGGGAAATAGCCCCAGTAGAGCAATCATAATTTTTTCTGGAAAACTTGCTTTATTTGATGGTAATTAAGTGATCTAGAAACAAGTTTCTAGAGGAAAATGAGAAAAACTTTAAGGGAGTTCAGGATGGGGGTGGGAGAGAATCTGTGGCTTCTAATTGGCTGAGGAGAATATTTTCTGCATTTTGGGGACGTACTGTCAAAATCAACTCAATGACATCATAACTCAAAAAATTCTGGAGCCCAGCAGGTCTAGCACTGCCATCTCCAATTAACATATATTATGTGATTTTCTTGTCATAATTAATTGGCATAAAGCAGGGCAAGTCTAGATTTTTGAGGGGGATTCAAGTGTGAGAGAGGGGGCTAAAAAAATAAGTTTGGCTCCCATCCTGATGAGACAAACCATCAAGATGTGCCCAGTGGATCACTGGGACAGCCACTCTAAAAGGGGTCCAGAGAGAGGACACAGGAGATAGCTGAAGGAAGATGGCATTCAGTCTCATCAACATAAGACCAGTGAGCAACCAAGGCATACACATGGGGATGTGTTTCAGAGCCTCAGATGCCTGCTGGGAAACAGAGTCCTCTTTCTCCAGATGAGGGGGAGGAGATGCAAATGCTTCCTCAGCAAAAGGGGCGTGTGGGTCATGGTCAAGGGAGTATAAGTCCAGGTATTGCAAGTCAGGCTCTTGACCAGAGCCTCCCCTGAGAAGAGGAAACTACTCAGAAGATGCAAGAGGCTAGAGGTTTCATTGCCCACAAGGCGCACAACAAAAAGAGATCTAGACCCAAAAGTCTGGGAAAGTGGACCAAAGAAGCAGCAGAAACAGAGCCAAGGAAAACACAATAAACTTGAGGACAGGGATTGCCATTTCTGTAAACTCCAGGAAATTTGGAGTTCAAAGACAAATTTTACAGGCCTTTTATTTATAAAAACGTATTTAGCTAGAGTTGTCACAAGTAAAACTCAAACAGGAGTGGACCAGGAAGCTTAGGAGGACTTGTGGATGGTCTTGGACGGCTCTGGCGGCAATTATATCAAAATTGGGGTTGAAAGTAGATGAAATCAAGATAAATTCAATATAAAAGTAAGTTTTTAATTTAGCTGTTAACTTGAATTTCAAGTTCAAACTGTAGTTTCAAAGGTGTAAGTGTTTAATACAGTAACTATATGCTAACTATTCTCCTAGGGGTTTAAGGAAAGATGCTGGGCTTGAACAGGACCAAAGGAAGGGAATAATTGTTAAGAAAATGACTAAATTTTTCAAGGATTACAAGTGAACTAAAAACCAGAGTTTGGAGCTTAATAAAATTTAAACAGTGTATTAGCAGACTAAGTTTATTTTAAAAAGAGAATGAACAAGCAGGGGACTAAAAGTCCCCATTCTTGACTTAAGGGAATGGGTTGCAGTTTGCATGATCACCTGATCACTTGATTTGATCTGATTGGTTAGGAAAGAAATTTTTCTGGACAAAGCCAGGGGGGATGGAGGGTTTTATACCAATTTCTGGCCTCCATCTGATTGGCTGGTGTTGGTTTTAGACTTTTGTGATTCATTTGGCTTTGTGAGCATTGATGTAATATTGTTTGATTGGTTATCCCTATTTTTTTCAAAAGCAGGCAACACCATGCCAATAGATAGTCCAAATTAATTAGTGTTTCTTCCCAGGGGAGCAACAAGAGCTGAGGGTCTACAGGGTAAGCTAGTTCAAATCTTTCATCCACAGTTTGAGCTAAATCTCCTAAAGAATTAAGTGGTTTGGCTGGTGAATGGGAGTTTTTCTTAGTGCAGCAAGGAAAAATAGTGTGATCCAAAGCCAAAGGGGCAGTGGATTTACATTTAACAACTCTGAATTTCACCCATTTTTTGTTGAGGATAACATTTAAGTTGCCCAACATGATCAAAGGTTTGGCAGCTTTATGTTGCTGGTTTCAAGTTCAGCAAGGGTGTGTTATTCCCTCCATTTGATTTCCTACCATAGCAGCTATATCATTCCAAGATTGCATAGTTTTTCATCAGGATTGTAATAAAATAGGACCAATAGAGTGTGGTATCTGATGCCAGGTCAGTTCCCCAGGGATTGGAATGTGGAGCACCAAATTATAATGGTGCTTTGTCAGTAGCATTGAAATTAACCAAAGAGATAGGATGTGCCTCAGTTTATTGGAAGCCATCCACTAAGAATAGACCAATCAATTAGTGTTGCTACTGCTGGCATGCCAATCAATCATGTATGCTTGATTAATAAGCTAAGTGCCTTGCATAAGATTATAGATATATTAACACCATGCTATATTGAATGGATGCTTGACTCTGAGGGTTGATGATGGCAGTCTGGGGATGGAAAGACAGCCTGAGCAAGAGTTAGAAGTACCAGATATCATTCTGGTAAGAGTAGCAAGCTCTATAAAAGACCCTTAAATATGCAACTGGAGGGCAGGATAATCTACCCTAGTCTATTTGAAACCCTCTTCATGATAGGTTAATACAAGTAATAGACCTCTTCTTGTCTGTAGCTTGTGAAACTCTTCTTTTTGTCATTGGATCCCTACTGGATTGCTGGTAGTGATTGATAGACATATAGATCTCTTCTTATACACTCCCTTGTCTAAGTGACCCTAAATACTAAGATTGTAAATTTTATATACACTGCCAGGTAACTGACTGATGTCATACAGAGCATTCATAATATGGACCATAAAGACCCTAATAGGAATAAAGATAAATCTCTCAAGCCATGTAAGCTTGACAGATAGTTTTAAAAGATGTGAGAGTAAAAATACTTTGGAATAAAATTAAATCAGCTCAGTAAAAAAGTTGAAAGAGGTTGGATTTATATTGATTAACAATAGATTTGTACCATCTTTTTTTGTTTTTTGACAGAGAAAATTTATTTTGGGCAGGATTTTTTCACTTATCCTGACAGCTTTGAAAACTACTGCAGTATATAAAGCTACTATAAAGTAATTTGTATTGTAAATGTGTTGTATTAGAAAGTTACACGGGAAAATTATTGGAAACTAGATAATTATATTTATTGAGAGATAGGAGTTATATAGTTGGGGTGAATCATTATAAGAGGAACAATATTGGGACAACCAATTTGTTGGATTGGACATGGGGTGGTGTGATCCTTGTAATGAGTGAAGCACAAAACTGAGCTGTCCACCGAGCTGGGGTTGTCACTGGTTCTTGTTGCTGAATTTAGGAATCCAAGTTGACTTCTGCATTTGGCTACAGGCCATGGGGAAGTCGGTTTGGGGATCACAGAACCTCTTGTGTGGAACCTTGCTGAGGGGTTGACCCCATTGTTTTGACATTTTTATAGTTTATTTCATATGCTTTATTAAATAAAGCTTTAATTAAGATCTTATGAATTTTGTTTTAAAAGTAAAAATAAAATATTCTTAAAAATCAGCTAATTTCAGCATAGTTCTATTGATTACCATATATTTTATTGCCAAATTAATTCCTTGGGGTCTCTTGGTCTATAAAAAGTTTTTATTTCTATATTAAAAAGTATAGTATTTTTGCTTTCAAAGTAACTTGTGAGGAAATGATTTTTGCACTTTGATCCTTTTGATTTCTACACCCAACATGGTGGGTTGACTTCTGCGCTTTTGGGAGTACCATTTTTGATTTCTGTACCTTCAATCTGAGGAACTTCGACCTAAACGAACTTGCCCTTGAATTAGCTTCTCTTAAAGTAATGCTATCTAAACAGCCCCAACCAATTTAGCTTCAACTGCCACTTTTAAATAGCCTCACCTTTTTCCTTCAAGCATTCAAGAGCTCTGTTTCCTTGGCTAATTTGAAATATCGTTACTTCAAACTTCAATTCAGTGTAAAGAACCTTTTAGTAAGCTTCTTAATCTTCTAAGACTATACGGTTCATCTGTTTTTGTGTTAAGGATTAAGCATACAGAGAAAGCCTTTTTCTTGGAGTCAGCCTTTCAGTTTCTTTAAACCATAATCGAATATCATAACCTGTTATATTTTTAAAATCGTGTTGGCCGAATATCAATCTTTTGTTGCGCATAGTGATTAGTCCTTTTAAAATCATTTATATAAGAGACCTTTGATTTTTACTTGGCCTTTTATAGATACATTTTTGGATCTAAAAACACTTGAAACATGTCTACTTAAAGGCTAATTCATCTAACCATTGTTAAAAAGGCCTAAAATACTTAAGATTTAAGGAGCATGTCTCAACAAGATCTGACAGGGATAGAATGGAGATTTTCAGAATGGCTAGTTGTAAACTAAGTTTCGAAACTGCGGCCTCACACAATTTGATTTAGGCAAATGGCGGGCTCAACCCTGAAAATGTTCTTGAATATTTTAGTTTATCGCCCTTTTGGGATCCCAACTCCAACAATGCGACACTTAAAATGCAAACGAATTTCAATTCTTTAGAAGGCGACGGGTCAAGGCTCAAGTAAGTCAAGGCAAGACAAGTCAATAACCCCAAGGAATATGATCGGTATCGAGTTTGAGTTAGTAAAGGAACAATATCCTATATTATATATCATACAGAAGCAACGCCGTCGCTCTCCAACAGAAGGTACTTCGTTACTTGAAATAGGCTTATCCTTCTAGCTATCCCCATGGCAGTTTATTACATTATCAACGGCAATATATACCAAGCTCCTGACCTATACTCTGTTCTTGCTAATCGCATGGTACTTAATGACGCTTTCGCATCTAACAACCTAGCTTACAATTGTCAATCACTTGAACCGGGCTTTCAGAGAAGTTTATAATTATGTTGAGTTCCATCCTTCCAGTGGTTACCGCTGGAAGTTCAATTTACCCAAGGTTGAGGAAGGTAAGTCTTAATCATGGCCTTGACTCATACAGTATGTAGCCGAGAAAAAGTCACAAGACACAGCAATCCAGAGGGCCATTGAGTTCAAGAACAGCATTGATAGAGTTTTCTTCAATGAGATGTCATCAAAAAACGAAGAGAAAAAAGCTGCTGCCCCAGCAGAGCATCCTGCTTTGGTTAAGCTTAGTTCTGCACAGGAAGTACTGAATCGAGTGGTACGAGCACAGTGGGTTTTATTCTCATGATTTTAGAGTCCAGACTCTCAAAAGCTGATCTCGGGTAAAATATCCTTTAAAACATTGCTAACCCCTTTTAAGCGAATACATCTGTCTCTACTCCCTCGTCGAATGATGGCGGTAAGTTGAAGCGTAAATCCGAAAAAGACGGAACCAAGAAAAAGAAAAAAGGTATGTACTCAGAGCTACTTGCATGTGGCTTATCTTGCTTTAGTCAAAACCGAAACCCCTCAGGCATAACTCACCTAGAATGACAATGGCTTTGGAAAGGCTGGCATGCTTAATTTATTTTTGATATACTCTTCTACCTGAAGATACATCATCCATGATCAGTAACCATTCATAGGAAAGAGTCGCAAATCAAGTTGACATAATTTGCTTTCATTAAATGGCAGATTGCTGGAGCTGCTAGATTTGAATTTTAAGAGCTTAATAATAAACTTGTCAATGTTTCAGCCAATCCAAAGTCAACCTCACCAACCCTGAGAATAATTCACCTGTTTTCGTAGGTGCTTCATGGAATAAATGTAATTCCTCGTTTTTAAGCTGGCACCAAATTTTATTCTCACAAAAGCTGTCAAATATTTCAAGGCTGTGCTTTCAGCCCCGTTATTGACAAAGATATAATAGGAACTCAAATCAGAAAGCATGGAAATTCTAAAACTTACGATTGAATCTTGAGATTCAAGTAATTAATGGGAATATAACACTAAGAGTTGACTAAACTAAAAAAGAATGTTGTGCTTGGAGGGGTATACTAGCAGCGAAAGTGTCATCAATCTAGGCAAGATGAGATAAACATGCATGGCTTTGCTTGAGTGAACCCAAAAAAACTGGTTGGAATGCTAGTATAATACTAGGGGTTGCCCTTATTAGGTATCTCAAGCATTCCCTCAATAGATAATGATGCTGTGTGGCTGGTATGATTATAGGCGCTTGCTTGCCAAATAGCAGGTATGATCAGATCCAAGAGCATTATATTTCAACTGATATCTTGGCTGTAAGTTTTCAACCTTCTCCTTTAAAGATAGCAACTAAAAACAGTCAAATATAATCTAGAAGCTAATTATGATATCTTTTTTGGTTTGTAAGGGAAGATAACAAGCTATACAGGGAAATATCAGAATTTAAACTGTCAGCATGTAACTGTCTATATGTTGACCTTTTGTCAACATACACATAGCCAATCTAAATTTGACACCTTAGGCAATAATTAGTTGCCTAACCCTCAACCAATCTATTTTTGCAGTGTAATTATACAGTCAGGATCCATATCCAACAAAAAATAGTACCAACCTTGGCACCAGTTAGAAACAGGCTTAGATCTAACTGCAAACAAGCGTCAATTTACATATAAAATTCTAAACTTGATGATTTTGATCCTAAGCAAATTCTATTAAGTCAACCTCTAGATGTTGCAATAAATTACTAAAACAGGTGCTTATAAATAATCATTAACTGTGCATATATTTTTTATGATTGTTTGTTATAATTTAAATCTCTCCTTTGCTTATAAGCAGTGGACATGAAGTATTTTAAAGTTGCAAGCATTATTTTAGAGCATTATATTAATCTTTATCACTTTGAAGCCATTGGACAAATTTCAGTTAGCGCCTGGTTATTAAATGTAGAGGACTTTTGGGTATGCAACATGTCAAGGTTTTTGGTCTTGAAGATACTGTTTTTATTAGTTTTATTGGCTTTCAACATTTTGTTGGAGCATTGCTAGGCAGGGATCTTTATGGAGACAGATTTGCTACAAATTGGTGCAGTTTTGGTACAGTGGTCCATCCCACTTCCATCTTAAGATCACCGGAGGAAATTGGTGAGAAAACCTTAGAATATATGGACAAGGCAACAGCCAGTATAAATGAAGAAAGGAAGCCATAAAGAGATCCTGAAGTGACTGACAAGAGATGTCTTAGTAACTTTGATAGTACTGCAAAAACATTCTACAGTAATATGAAGGGATGTGAAATTTTCTGCCTTCCATGTTAATACAGAAGGGTTTTTTTATTGATCCAGAGGCTCTCTTGCCATAAAGATGTCTGGTTCTTATAGCTCTTGCTAGTCAGCCTATCATCCACAGGATGCTAGCTTTAACCCCCAGAGCTAGGCTTCCAACCAGAAAAGGTTTTTAGAATGATTATGATATGCTCCTATTATTATTATTTTACCTATTTACTATGGATATTCCTTGAACATATGTGGTCTCAATTTGATGGCTGCCATTGGGCATGTCCGTGTTTTTCTCTTGAGTAAATAGACAGAAGTTGGACAGTGCTCTGTTAAACTCTTGGTGATCTAAACTTTGATTAGGTGGGGCTCCATCCATTGACAGTAGGGGTTCCCAAGGAAGTCTTCTGTAGTGTTCTTGAAGCTATTTTACCTGACTTATCATTCTATGGGGTTCTCATTTAACCAATGAGAATTCTGCCACAATTTCTCAAGTACTTCTCAAATAAGAGTGACTGTTTTAAGTACCAGTTAGATTCACACAATCTTCCAGAAGTGATCAGCCTTTTGGCCCTATGATATAGCGCCTAGAATAAAGGACTGTATTATGGTGGTATTCTGTCTATTTTTGTCAGTTTATATTATGCTGGAGATGATCAGGAAGTAACCCAAACTAGTTTATGCCACATGATGAAGAAATTAGAGGTAATATGTCAGGATACCAGGAGTACTGTGGAGCTCCAGCAGGTGAGGGAGGAGTCAAAGCAGGTACTGGCATGGCCCACCAGATGATGGGACCTAACTTTACCAGGTAGGAAAGGGCCTTCCCAGCCACAGCCCAAGGCCCAGATGTTGGCAAGGCAGAGTCAATCAATCCTGTGAGCTCCAGGTAAAGCACTCCCAGGAATTGACTACACTGGCCAGCAGCATCAGAGGTGGGTGGGGTTGAGATGGTTGGTTTGGGTGTCAGAGGTTGTTCCATGGGGACCAGGTAGGCAGCAGGATTGTTATACTTCCTGTTGAAGATCAAAGAGTAGATGGTGATTGCTTTGCCGTCACGGAAAATTTGCTAGGGTTCCTTGGGTGTGCTTGGGCGGTTGTACCACTGCAAGTCTTCCAAGGTCCAGGGTTTGTGGTCAGGATTTGGGGGATACTCAGTGAAATGCACAGGGCCAAATGGAGCGCTGGGTGGACAGTAGTAGCCAAAGGCTTCTTTTTTGTCAACTAAAGCCTGGCTATCTATCCCAGTGGATGGGTGCTGACACTTGGATGTATGCAGATGGCAGAGTATTAAAAATAGGTATGGAAACAGATTGGTGAACCAAAGGTTCATAACAACTTTATTTGGTAAGGATGACAATACAGAACTTTTTCAGGTGCTTCTGATTTATATAATAACTCACCTGCAAGTGCCTCTGGGCATTCTTCTGGTGCTATCTGGGTGGCAAGGCTTGGCATATCAGGTTCTGCTGTTTGGTTGGCTGCTTCAAGGTTGTTTTTGGGGTTTTCAGGAACAGTTGTTTGGCTTTTTGGTGGTCCATCTTGGCTTGGCTGGCCATTGGTTCTGGCAGGTTTGGCTTCTGGGGATATGGGGGTTTCTCTAATTTGATCACCTTTTTGGGACTGGCTTGGCAAGCTTTCCGGAGGCCCAGGAACTTGATTAAAAAAGGGGTCCCCCAGCTACTACCAGGGCGGGAATGGTTCCTTCACCTGGATTTGCTTTGAAAAGCAAAAATCCAGGTGCAGGCAAATCTTCCCCGCCTGCTAGCCCCGCCTGGTGACTAGGAGCGGGTTCAATTCCCACCTGGGGCCTTGAAATTGTTACTTTTGTAACATAATAAAAAAGATATTGCTTTATACCAATTTTTAAGAGGCCCAGGACTTTCTAGAAAAGATAGGCTACCATAGGAAGTTTATTCCTGACTTTTCTGGTTTGAGTAGACCCCTGGTCCATCTCCTTTGCAATATAAAGTTTGTGTGGACTTCTAGTGAACAACAAGATTTTTGAAGGTTTGGAACAAAGCTTAAAGAAAGCTCCCATTAGTGTTTATCTTGAACATGGCTAGAGCTTCATCATCTACATTGAAATAAGTGAAATGTGTGTTGGGTATATCCTGGCCCAATTAGATGATGAAGGGGTAGATCACCCTGTTTCCTATACCTTCCGGGTCTTGGATAAGAATTTAAAAGGCTACAATTCCACTGTAAAGAAGTAGCTTGCTGTCTTTTGCACTATTAAGCAACTTTATCACTAAATATATAGAAGATACTTTACTGTGTATCAAAATTTCACATCTTGGGAGAATGTGCTTTATTATTGGTATGCATTTGGGGTTTGAGAAGGGGATTATATGACAACAATCCTATAATACCAATTGGGGTTGTCATACATCAGGCAGGGGTCTTTTTGTCTAACCAAAGGAAGATAACCCTTTTACTGCAAGTATTGGTAAGGCTTTGTCCAATAATTGGATACTATGTGTAAGGGCCAGCCTTACAGCAACCGTAACAGAGTTCAAACCCCCAAACCTAGCCGCCAAGCAAAAGTGCAGGTAGCTGCAAAAGCCCACTGGGAGATTTGAACCCCTAACCACCCACCAGGGCGGGTGTGGCGCAGTTCAAACTTCCTTAGCCTATTTAGGCAGTTTGAACTGCCCATCAGGCAGAATTTGATCTGGGGCCAGTAGTAAAACTGGCCCAGGGGGCTTGCAGCTCCCAACAGCATTGGAGCACCCAGTCCCAATGCTGTAATTGGGCTGAGTGCACCCAATGCTGCTCTGAACCAGATCTGCTGGGTTTTGCAGCATATATGTTATCAATCAGATCTGCTGAAGAATGCAACCAGCAGATATGCTTCAATAATGATTCCTGTTCCTACTGCTCAAAGCACAACCAATTGCACTGAGGTGCTAGTAAATAATCTTGCAGCCACTGAGGTTGCTGGTAATGCAGCCAATAAATTGGCTGTTCACAGCACCTCAATTAAGCTGCAGGATTCAGAAATGCCTGCAGATAATGATCCTAAACCCAAAACATTAAATTGACTGCTGTAACTGTGCTGCTTTAGAAGAATTACAAGGAAAAATATTTTGAAACTAGATAATATTCTTTATTGGGAGATAGTTATTATATAGTCATTGTGAATCATGGATAACAGGAACATGATTGTGTTGACCACTTGGTTGGATGATGAAGGGGGTGGCTTGATCCTGATAATGAGTCAAGTGCCAAAACGAGGTTCCACCATAAAGGATCATCATCTGTTCATATTGATGGATTTTGTAATTCAAGTTGACTTCCTAGTTTGGCTCTGGGTAACTGGGAAGTCAGGTTGCAGGTCACAACCCCACTTAATT
Source organism: Entomophthora muscae (assembly GCA_014839935.2). Lineage (NCBI taxonomy): Eukaryota > Fungi > Entomophthoromycota > Entomophthoromycetes > Entomophthorales > Entomophthoraceae > Entomophthora > Entomophthora muscae. The sequence goes on from QTSX02007265.1 coordinate 45,267, forward strand.
GGAACCTTGCTGGCGGGTTGAGTCTGCTGTTTTGACATGACACTGCTACAGCCTCATGCCCCAACCAACTAGAATATCAGAATAATGGAACCAGCCAATTACCTTCCAGCCACAAACAGAATTCCCCTTCTTAGACCAATTACCCAGATCTCAATCTTCACTTCCCAAGTTACATTTAACTACTCTTCAGAAGCCAGTTCCTAAGAGTTGGGACACCAAAAGCTCACAAGGAGTAGGAAGTAGTATATTCCAGGGTAGACCAGATGAATGGTATAAAACCCACTTCCTCATACTCAAATCAAGTGCAGACAACATCAAATAAAGTGAATGAATCTTTCAGTTTTGTTTGCTTTATTAGGATTATAATTTATACACCAATTGATCAGAAGTCAGACCAGAAGACTAGAATACCACTCTATACCTACACCCATAGAATGCCATCCAGGTCCAGATCCTGGAATGGCTTGCATTCCATATGTCTCCTCTAACCTACCCCTTCCACAGCCCTAAAACCACAGTAGAGCTGGGATGGTCATTCTGACCTTTCTTAGTCTGGCTGAAGCCGTTGTTCCCAACCTTGATGCCTACTGCCCCTTAGCTGCAGGTTTGCTATACCTAAACCTTTTCTGCGCCTTTCCTCTATTGAGCTCCTGTAACACAATATCCAGATGGCTGGAGTTCCCCTTTAGCACCTCGGTAAATGACAACCTCTGGCCATGACACTCTGACTAATAAATAGCTAGCAGTGATATGCAAAAATAGAGTATATATTGTCTCTATTGAAATATGTTTATCCTGCTTGATTTCTAATTAGGAGAGCACCTTATATAGGGTGTTTAAGCCCTCTTTTCAGGATTAGCATCTGGTGCTTCTAACTCTTATTGATCATTCAACTATTCCCCAGACTGCCAATCACAACCCCCAGAGTTAGGCATCCATGCTGTGCCAGCATGGGATTAAAATTGATTATTGGACCTCATGTATACATAACAGGGACCTGGTGGCATCTCATCCAATGTTCATGCAACTTTAAGTAATCAGTTACTCATTCAAATATGTACTTGCATTCTGCATTGGCAGATATTTGACTCTTCATAAAGGGATTATTTCCTAAAATATTTCCCAGACACAGGAAGGTTTGGCAGCAGTGTATCCCATGAGAATATTCTGCCGTGTTCCAAAATCCTCAATCTGTTTAGCTTGACATCAACCAATCAGGTTATCTGTGCTCATATTATAGATCAGGTTTCAGAGTAATATCTACATTCCAATTACCCAAATCTATCAATATGACCAAATCAGTACTTTATTAATCTTTGCTGGTGAGGTGCTGCTTAGATGTTGGCAGCCAATGAACCAGAAGAGTGATGATTCATTCTACCATATTACTCAGAATTTCTGACACTGTGGTTATCAATAATGCATCCCTTAAATGGCTAAAACAACCTAAAGAGTCTGAAGGAATATCAAACAAGGGGTCTTAAAACTTCAAGGGGACAATTCCACATTGCTACACCAACCTGGAATACAACATCAGAATGAAAATGGCCTGTCACAAATGCCTATCTCAACAGCCCATCCTGTTGAAGCTGATAGTTTATATGAACTTATTAGATATCTTTCTTCCTGGGAATTTAAAAAGAAAATGTACATTAGCCTTGAAGAAGATCTATTAAGACATACTTATAAGAGACAAAATCTGTCCAAAAAAGATAATAATTACAGTAGTTTTCAAACCTGTTGAGATAAAAGTATATTATTCAGTTTAGAATGCATGAACTCAGTCTAAAAACAAATCCCAACTGGAACCATTTGAAGGTCAATTTACTCAATAAAGCTTCCATTTATCTAGGGCTGGAAAACAAAAATAGTCAATCACACAACAAAAATGAAGTCAAACAATGAATTCCAAAAATGAGATAGCAAATGCATGGAACTCAAATACATAACATTTGCAATCCAGTCACTTCCTGAAGCATTCTTCATCAAGTTTGATAATGAGTTTATAGCTAATATGATAAAAACAAGAACACATAAGGTTCAGTCACAAAAAGATAAACTCAAGCACTAAACAACTCATACTTTTAAAAATATTGATTATTTTTGGGACTCAAATTGGAAATAGTGGATTTCAGGATTGAATCCACCAGAATCTATTCAGGGAACTATAGCATTATTTCAATGTATGTACATCTAAGTTTGGACATTTATATCTGAGAGTCTGGCTCAAAAAGAAGCACACACTTTAATAAAATTAATTTTCTAGAAATACTTTGCTTTTCTGTTTTTAATAGAGTTTATTGTGTTTTTGTTTACAATGAGTTTTTCAAGCGAGAGTAACTTTGACATCGTTGAGGAGCAGTACCAGGAGCTACTTCAAGCTCAGGCTGCTAAGCTAAGGAGCGCAATCACCACATTTCCTGTGTACACCCAGTTCAATGCAAGCTGTGAGGAGGCTGAGTTGCATGTGTCACCAGCCCCATCCACAGGTGGCTTTTCTGATAGCCAATATGGAGCTACACCAGACCAGGCCCAACCTGAGCCTTTGCCACATTTTGGAGACTGGGAAACTGTGGCCCCCTCCAATCCAATCCAACCATTGTCTTAGAGTTTGGGCCAATCAGAGCAAGCCCTTCCTAATCTGGGTCCCCTTATTCCTCAAGTCTGCCAAAAATGGCTACTCATCAACAATGAGATTGTTGAAGAGATTGTGAGCCTCAAGCAGAGTGGGGTAAATTTTACCAAAATTGCCACTTGGCTTCAATTCACTGAGGCAGTGGTCAAGAGGGAGTTCCAAGCCCTCTTGAAGAGAGAAGGTGGAAAGCTGGGCAAGAAGCCAAAGAAAAAGATTGACTCACAGATCAAGGAGGCACATCCCCTAATGCTTGACTTCCTTCAGCAGGACCCATTCCTCTGATTAACTGAGATACACCAACTACTTGGGCTCAAGGGCGCTTTCATTTCTTGCCGCACAGCACAGCTCTGGATGCATGGGCTTATAATCAGTGTTATGATTCTGACCAATTAGCTGCCCAATAAGTTGGATGATGGCTCTGATTTGCCCTGTGACCCAGTGATTAGTGCCACCATCACCCGCTGCCTGTCCTCTATTTTGGACAATGCCATATTTATATCCTATTATAAATTATCATTGTAGTTCTGTGATTATGGCACTTTGAGTGAAAAAGAATGCTCCCAAGAGCAAAAAGAAGGAACCAGAGGGGAGTGTGATTGGTGCATTCCTTGCAGCTTCCCAAAAAGGGACTGTATTTTACCGGACTACAACCAATTACACCAATGATTAACAGTACAGGAAGTTCCTCTCTGACCTGCTTGCCACCTGGAGCTTGGTCAATTCCAAATTCCAAATATTCCTGAGCCATCAAATAGAGTGCGCTGAAGTAGCCTCCAAGAAGATCCAAGTAGACTGCCACAATGTCTCAATTTTCCCTGATGGGCATGCTTATTTTCACCTTGGTGATGTGTTGCTCTTCAAAATTGGGGACACCATTTGTGGGTGCACCCCACAATCTTCAGCTAGGTGGTTGGTGCAGCCAACAACCACACTGGTCTGTTTCCCTGCCAAAATTTCCCCAATATGTTTACCAAGATAGCCTTGAATGCTCTCAGCAGCAGCCAATCATCAAAGGACCCCCAGCTTTCCCCTTGTGATTCCCTGGCGTACAAGCCAATCACCGTCCTCCCTGAGTTAGAATATGATGGCATGTACAATCAATTCCTCCAAGCCAAACAAGGCAACCAATCACATCCAGGCCATCCAGCTGCCCTAGTCTCCAGCCAACCAATCCTGTTGTTTGGAACCCACCTCCCCTAGCCAGTCAAGTCCTCCCCCTCTACCCAGTCTGCCACATAGTTTGCCCTGCCCAATCCAATTCCCCTAATAAAACTTGCCTCACCCAATAATTTTATTCTTTAATTTATATTTTTTTAACTTTTACGTATTTTTTAATGTTATAATATATAGTTTACATTTAAATAAAGAGATGATTGATTTTTATCATGCCTCAAGTTAAATTTGGCTACTTTAATAATTATTAATTCTATTGTTTTCTATTATAACTTTAATATATTCAAAGTGCTACACTCAAGTGAATTTTAAAAACTATAAGTGCTACAGACCAACCAATTGAAATGGGCATACATGTGGTGTCTTTGTGCTTGGCTCAGACCAGACACGCCTCATTTAGTGCAACCAATTCAACAGGATTGTTTCATCAAGTTAAATTGGTTGCACTAAATGAGGCGTGTCTGGTCTGAGCCAAGCACAAAGACACCACATGTATGCCCATTCCAATTGGTTGGTCTGTAGTACTTGTAGTTTTTAAAATTCACTTGAGTGTAGCACTTTGAGTATATTAAATTTATAATAGAAAACAATAGAATTAAATGAAATGATCCATTACATTGCATATATCTCTAGAATAAATGATCTACATATAACCTGTGAAAATGGCTATCTTTTGATAAATATGTACTTTGGGTTGCACTTGGCATATTGATTCAAGATTAAATTATATTGTAATTGGAAAAAACAAACACAAATCAAAATATGTTGGTCACAATACTAAGATTGGGTTGAATATAAAAATATATACATAATATTAATATCAAATAAATACTAGTGCTTGAAGCTAATAAAATATCAAAAGTAAAGCCAAGATATATTTATTTAAACTCTATTAATTTCAATATAATAGATATAATTTATTAGGATAGTTTATTGGTATAAAAAGGGCTGAGATAAGTACAAGGAAAACATGGCAGAATTGAAGGCAATGGTAAAGGAATTGAAAGCAGTGGTGGCTAAAATCAAGGAGGTCAATCAAAAGGTGAAGGAAATGCTAAAGGAGGTGGTGTTATAAGGCAACAAACTAGACAAACTTACTACAAAGGCTGTGAAGAAGAAGATTCCCAATACTACTAACAAACTTGCAACCAGGCTCCTAAACATACAAACAGATGTTTTTGCCAATCTACAGTTCAAGCCACAGGGGTTTGTGACTGCAGAGGCGTGGTCAAAGGACCCCAATATGCTTGAGCAGCTAAAAAGTAAAAAGGAACAAAAACCAATAGAAGATAACCAGGAACCAGCTAGTGACAAGTCCTGTGAAGCAGCCCCTGTAAAGGGGGCAACAGGTAAAGATATAGAAGAAGGTAAAAAATAAAACATCAAATAAATAAAAAGATCTTATTAAACTTTTTTTATTTGGAAGAAACAGAAGGAGAAGCCTTCCAGTATCTGTCAGGAATATTCCTGACAACAACCTATTTCAAGACAACATTTTGCTCACAATGGGTCCCACAGGTCAAAACAAAATATGGCAGCAGTTCCCCCTAATTGGGGAAACTGCTGCAAAACAAAAAGGTTTGAAAAAGAATTTGAAAATTCTTTTATTTCAAAATTTGGGGTTTATACCCTGGCTGCAGGCCGCACAGCCAACTGCCAGGCGCCACCGCGCGCCCGCTGCCACCCAGCCAGACAGCCAGCTGGCAGGGGACAGCACACCCTCCACAGCGGGACTGTTCATCCCCACTGGATGGGAAAATTGCCAAATTGGGAAACCTGAAAAGGAAATTTCCCAAACCCTGAATATAGGGGGAAGTGCTGCCCAAATTTGGAATCTACCAAATTTGGGTGAGGCTGACAGGCTGCCCTGCAAAACACTCAATGCAGTAATTGCAGAAGTGGAATTTGGATGCATGAAAGTTCCTGAAGAAGCCCTAAATCAATGCAGGGCCAAGATTAACAATTCATTGCTTGCTAAACCCCTCCAATCCCAATCCCAAAAAGGAATTCCAGATAACACCAAGGGTTTGGGGTCCCCTGATAAATGTTTTGCACTATTCATGGCCCACTAAGGATGATAGTATATAATAAAGCTCAATCACTTGATGATAGTTTGTGCTATCATTGAGCAAATTACCCCTCAATTGTTATCACATAAATCAACCAAAACTTTACCCTTCAGAAAGTTAAAGACACTAAGCTTTGTCTGCCCTTCCCCAGGACTATAAGATGACCCATATTATCTTCTCAGCTGTCCTTACAGCATGCTTAGGGATTGGGGGCCACCAACACTATCAACCACATGGGCCATTCAATGATCCATCTGGAAAGTAATTTTACAAGGAGCTGGTGCAGCTCAACTCCTCCAATCAGTACTCCTGGCCCACACTGGTTTTGCCCCACTCCACTCAGTCTGTAGCTATATACACCTTTATATACTATGTACTCACATATTTTGTTGGTAATTTAGGATGTTATAATGTACATGCAAAAGTATTTTGATGGATGATGGCGGTCTATCCCATTGTGACTGCACTCACTGGGTTCCAAGTGGCCAACTTAGTACCCTACTTAGCTAAAATACTTCCCCAATTGTTGGGTCTTTACAGTATCTAAGACTGTACATATTGTAAATATTCTACAGCAACTACATCCCCCAAATAGGGCGTTGGCTGGTCCTGACGCCAGCCACTGCCTCTGAAATAATTAATAAATTTTTAAAAAAATTATCCTATGAAACAAGAAAAACTTAAATCACTCCAACCAAAGCAAGACAACACTGAATGGCGGGTCTCAGCTTTGGCTGTGGCCTCCAACCTGCAACTTGACCAGTATGTTCCAGATATTGGCTTCTGCAAGCTCTTTGTCATGCTTTTCTGGGATTTTATCCAAACTATGCTTTTCCAAAACCTACCCAAGATGGAAAGAGGATAAGAAGAAGTTCGTTTCTGTTACCCAACTCAGCACACACTATCACACATCCTAAAAAATTTCAATGAAAAAATAAAAAACTTAGCTATAGTTCTGCAGCTGTCATGCTGTCTGTTGTAGGCGTCTTTGGAGACTTCAGGGCCTCCTAGTGCTCTGACAAGACTGGTATATAAAAAACAATGGAAAAAACCTTTGCCACTACTTCCTTTAAGAATAAAAGTAGTACCCTATATAAATTTAGTGAGTTCTCCTCCTTGTTTGCAGGGCAGAGACTTCACTTGATTGTTTACCTAGGTCTTGTTATACTGATGTGGCTTAAAGCAGAAACCCACAACTTGTCTGATGTGATAATAAAACTGGATTTAGTACGCCATTTACTAGACGAAAAAAAATTGCCCCTGTATACAGCTCAATAGAGCACATTATTCAGGATTCATTTATTCTTGCTACCACCTATGGGATGGCTGCTCCACCAGAAAATATCCTCCTAAACAATTTTGTCACAATTATCCTGTATTCTACCCGCCACAATTTATTTAGTACAGGACCAATGTCAACATACACGTTGTTAATAGAAATGACTAGTCTTTTTCACCGCACTGTCCTTGAATTCCTCAGCTCCTACCCCCAATAAAAGTCTACACCCAAATACTATTTTGATTTCTTATATATACATTCTTTAAAATTATCTACTCAAGCCATCTATATTCAACAAATAATAAATAATTAATAAAATATTCCTTGTATTCATTCATTCACCCTTATTGCTTTGTTAATTTTTATAACCATGATGGTATATAATTGGACTCATAAAAACATGCAAAAAACTAACCTTAATAAAATCATAATAATAAAAATATAAATATTGTCAATGATCTGGATGTACAAGTATTCTAGCTACCGCCAACCTACTCAACACCCATTTATTGCCCAATTTGGTGCCCTTCTAATATACCGTTTGTCATACTAGGAATGAGAACCAAGCAATATCACATGACTGTCCAAGTATCCAGTGGCTTGAACCCATCCTGCACATGACCAACCCCTAGGTTCAATACAACTATATCTCTACCACAGCCAAGTCTATATAAGTCTAAAGTATTATCCAATAAAATATACTTCTCTTCTTTCTTAATTCCATTATATGAACCTTCCCTAAAAGGCGCTCCTCATCATTGGTAGCAGCTACGGTTTTTCAACCACGCCCATGAGAGAGAAAATGACTGATCAAAACCCACCCACCTTTACTCACATACTTAACCAGGCCACGTCCCAGGAGACCTGGAAGACGTACTTCCACGCCCACAACATCGACAAAGATATACCTAGTGGATTCACCGTATTCAAAGGTCTGGTCATGCCCAAAGCATGCGACCAAGATTATTCAATACAGTTGCTCTCTTCAACCATAAGCAAACACACAACCACCAATCACAGATGAAGTGACCAACCCCAAATACATTGGTATCAACAAGTTCTTTGGTAAAAACAAGGAAAACATCATCAACTGGCTAGACCACTCAGCCACCAAACTCTGCACCAGCTGCATCCCCCACAAAAAATGGGTCCAGGAAGCCAGCAAGCGCCTTTACAAGGACACAGATAACTGGTTTGCCACCTGGGTTGGCTCACAAACTGACAACCAGCTTGACAACCGGGAAGAGTTCAAAGCATACATCACACACAATTTCTGTGTCACTAAATACCTCCAAGACATTGCAATACAGCTCAGTAATCTTCCTCAGAAAACCATTATTTTGGCCTGTGCCAACAAGTTTGAGGAAATACGCCACAAAATCCAAAACCCAGAGCAAACTGACACTGTACACACCAGAGCCTCATTCATCAACAGAATAAAACCCTCTGTTGCTGCCCTCATCCGCCCTGAGGCTAATACCTCCATGCCCGCGCTCATTGCAGAAGCCAAGTGCGCAGAAAAACACACAAACATGGAATATGCTGCACACAACAGCAACTGCTCCTCAAATGGCAATGGCAGAGAAAACTCCAATGGCAACAAACGCCAAAACACTAATCATAGCAATAGCAACTTCAATTGCAACAATGGCAATCACAGCCAAAGCGCAAACCGCTCCTGTCCCAAGAAAGAGGACACTGCCAAAGTAAACAATGCTGAAATAGCAACCCACTATGAATCTGACCCCACATTCTCTGACCTCAAAGGTCTTGAAACAGAGGAACAGGGAAAAGAGGAGGGGAAACAGTATTAAGTGCCCCTGTCTCCCCCCACTTTACAAGAAACTGTACCAAGGCACAAACTTTGCTGCCTGCATCCCACATGTCCTGCAATCCTCCATTTTTATGAACTTAAAAATTAAAGATCACTCACAACTTCTTGTCTACCCATGAAGTTAAAAATCATATGCACATAAATTTTTATTTGACTCTGGTGCAAAACACACTATGGTTAGCAAACCTTTTGTAACCAAGTACAAAGTACCAGTTGTCAAATCCAACTTCAAATTTGCCAGAATGGCAGATAAATCAAAGGTTCTACTCAAAGACAAAATAACACCCTTAAGAATTGACCTCCAAGGCATACAAACGTCCTTCAAAAGACTTTTCATGGACAACATAAACTATGACATTGTAGCAAGCATGGACTGGTTCACCCAAGTGAACCCCAGTGTATATTGGAAAACAAAGACCATAACCATCAAATGCAACGGAGTCAACTTCAACATCCTCAAAGAACCCAATGACCTCATTCTAAGAGACACAGTATTTGTCCAGGTCATAAACCAAGACAACTCTGAATGTCTAACCAAAGCCAGTAACCTCAACATAATGAGATACATCAAATTCAATAATATGCAAACAACCAAGATTCAATGCCCAGAACTTATGGCACTCCTAAACAAATACACCCATATATTCAAGGAAGAACCCACATAGTTACCACCCAAACAAGAGGTCAAACACGGCATCAATCTATTTAAAGCCATGACTAAACCTGCACCCCTATACAGATTCTTTCCCATGGAGACCCAAACCCTCAAGGCTCATATTGAGGACAACCTAGACAAAGGATTTATTCACTCTGTCCAAATCCCCGTGGGGGGCAGCAGTGTTCTTCATAAAGAAAAAGGAAGGCACTCTTTGTCTAGCAACTGACTACAGAGCACTAAATGCAGGAACAGTAAAGAATAAATATCCCCTTCCACTCATAGAGGACCTGTTTTCAAGGCTCTCCGGAGCTAAATTTTTCTCCAAAATTGACCTCACCTCAGGTTACAGCCAAGTTGAAGCAAAGGAAAAGGACATACCAAAGACTACATTCTGTACACAATTTAAATCCTTTGAGTGTAGGGTAATGAACTTTGGGATGACCAACGCTCCCACAACGTTTGTCACCATGATGAACCAAGCAGTCAATAGCCTCTCAAATACATTATGCTACCTTGACAATATCATCATATTCTCAAAAACAAAAGAGGAACACCTCACACATGCCTGTAAGACACTTGATCAACTCGCAAAGCACAAAATTTATGCAAAACAAAGTAAGCGCCAATTTATGGAAAAGGAACTCTTGTTCTTGGGCCACATTGTCTCTGATGGTGGCATCAAAGCAGATCCAGACAAAATTAAAGCCATAAATAACATGCAGCACCCCACCTCTGTTAAACAAGTTAGATGCTTTCTTGGTATGGTAGCTTACCTAAGGAAATACATCAAAGACTACGGAAAAATAACTGCACCAATCAATGACCTAACCAAAGGTAATGCCAAAAAGAAATTCATCTGGACTCCAGAATGTGACAATAATTTCCAACTATTAAAACAAGCTTTAATCAAAGCACCAGTCTTGCAATACCCTAATAACAACAAGTGCTACAAGCTCAAGTCAGATGCCAGTGACACCGCCAGTGGCGCAGTCCTACGCATCCGCCAGCCAGGGCAGCAAGACTTCCTGCCAGTATGTTACAAAAGTAGAAAACTAACCAAAACTGAGCAGAGGTACCCAATACACAATAAGAAATTGCTAGAAATATATCACACAGACAAGAAATGGAGATGTTGTCTAGAAGGACATTTAAGCGTCTGAGTACTAACTGACCATAAAATCCTTAATCTACTTTAAAACTCAGAACACACTCACACGGCAATAAGCCAAATGGGTGTCCCTACTGGAGCAGCTCAATTTGGACATCCAATAAAAAAGGGGGCAGAGCTGTTCACGGCTGATGCTCTCTCTAGGCTATGTCAGCCAAGAGAGGATCATCCTGACCACCTGGACCCTGACTGGCCAAAACTATATAATACTGAGTATAAAACCAAAGGGAAAGACCCCTCAAAACACCAACTAACCCATGGTACATTAGTAAGAAATGAAAAATATTTCCATGTATCAAATGGCACTGTATACCAAATCATTAACAACAAACACCTCCCTTACATCCCACTTGCACAAAGAGTTGACACCATATTAGAACATCACTGCCTACTAGAACATACAAAGGCTAACAACCTATACCTCACATTAAAAGAGATAGTATGGTGGCCCAATCTCAAAAAAGACATAATTGATGCTCTGAAAAAGTGCACAGTGTACAAGAAATACACCAGCACAAAGGCCCCCAGCCAACCTCAACCCAGTACCTGACCCTGAACCATTCAAGGTTTGGGGACTGGACGTAGTGGGCCCCTTTCCAGAAACTAAGACAAACCAATGTTTCCTGATTGTAGCCATCAACTTTGCTACACACTGGCCCATCTTCTGGGCAACAAAAGACCATAAAGCAGAAACCATAAACCAATTCATTAATAAAGCAATCATAGCTGACTACAGCACCCCAGACTACATCATAACTAACAGAGCAACCAAGTTATCAGGTCACATAGTAAACAACAACTTAAAATCCAAGAACATTAAACATTACACAACCTTGCCCTACAGGCCACAGGTCAACAGCAGAGTTCAAAGCCTAAATGGCAGCCTTATCAGAACCCTGGAGAAAATAATGGATGGTAAAGCCAAAGATACATGGCCACTATATGTGAAACATGCATTACTAGTATCCAAGGTCCATACCAATCAAGGGACAGGCTACTCACTGTTTGAACTAACATACAGATAAAAACAAGAGATAGTTACCTGCAACAAGCAACCATGCATAAAGATCCCCCCAGGGAAACCCCCTACAGTAGAACAAGTACCAATTCTACAACACATACACCTTAAAGCCAAAATAGCAGAAATAAAAATGCTCAAAGCACAAAAGGTAACCTCTACAGAGGAACCTACTTCCCATCAACTCTCCTGTCTAGGTCCTAGCTGGAAACAGAAAGAAACTAGACTCAGTACACAGAGGACCAGGAAGAATCATCAAGTACAGACCAGACAGAAACACCTACCTACTAAAAATCCAAGGTGCCAAAACCCCTGTTGTCAAGGAATACCACAGAACCTGCCTCCACCTTAGCAAAGGAGAACACTCAACCAGACTGGTACCAACTAGCCAACAACTCCAGGAACATCAGGCGGCAGCCGTTAAGACAAAGCCCCCTCCTGATGTAACAGAGTAACACCTTAAAGGGTGTGTGTGTCAAGGATCTGGATATACAAGTATTCTGGCTACTCACCATCACACCTAACACCCAGTCATTGCCCAATTTGGTGCCCTTCCAATATACCGTTTGACATACCAGGAATGGCAACCAAGCAATATCACATGACTGTCCAAGTATCCAGTGGCTCAAACCCATCCTGCACATGACCAACCCCTAGGTTCAATCCAACTAAATCTCTGCCACAGCCAAGTCTATATAAGTCTAAAGTATTATCCAATAAAATATACTTTTCTTCTTTCTTAATTCTATATCTGAAGCTTCACTAAAAGGCGCTCCTTATCAATATTCTTGTGTTTTATTTTCCATTAATTCATTCATTCAAGTGGCTTTTCTTTGTTAATTTTTATTATACCTGACACAATATGCAGAATCACAGAAATAAAGTCAAAATAAATTAAACTAAATAAAAACAAATATTAAAAATAAAATGCAGAATAAAACATTCAGAATAGCTAAGCCTTTAATTGACTGGCTGCTGGGCAAGGCACACAGGGAGAAACAAATCTGTATGACCACAGAATTTGGCCACAGTTTCAGCTGGAAGAGTATGGACACCAACCTGCAGCAAATTATATAAATCATTGGGCCCTAGTGGCGCCCCTTTCTTGAAAAATCTCTTGAGCCACCCAAAGACCTCCTCAATTGGGTTGAGGAATGAGGAATAGGAGGGAAGGAAGAGAAGGAAGAGAAGACGCAAAGTGGATGTGACCATTTTTAGGAGTCAATTTCAACACCAGGCTCAACCACCTGGAATTCATTGAGAATATCTCCCACCTTGTGGAGTCTGACATTATCTAGCATGATGACATTGGCAAAGCCCCAGCTTGTGCGCCTCAGGTGCTCCTGAACAAATCTGAGAAATTCCAGAAAGGTCCCACTATTATGGTAACCCTTGATCATCTGGTAGATCTCAATACCAAGGGACCAAGAAGGTCTACCATCAATTAGGCAACAGACCAGACAGCCGCACGGCAAGACATGCCGTTCTTTTCACCTTTTGGGACATACCCATACTTGTTTCTCATGGAGGATGCAAAGGAGGACTTGTTGATGTAAAAGAAATTCACTGTGCCCTTCTCCTTGAGAGCAAGACTGTCTTGGTGTGTTTTTGGAAGTAGACAACGTTGTCTGGGCTATTGCAGTTATAGGGAGAAGCTCTGAGCTTTTTTTTACAAGAAATTTAAATCTTTTCACCGCTTTGTAGCAAGTGGAAACCAAAGCCTGGATTCCAAAAACAGACTCAAGCTATCAACTGAATATTTTCAGGTTCAAGATGGCAGTTCTGCTCAATCCACTGTCAGATGGCCCACAGGTGTTACTTGACCAATAGAGCTGGTTCAGGATTGGATTTCTCTAAAAGGAGAACAGTCCCTGTTTTCAGGTAAGTTGCGCAGAGCCTATGGCCAGATTTTTCTGAGATCCTGACAATGGCCGTAGCCTTCCTGTAGTCTTTGGTTACCTCCATGAGCCTCATGAAAGTCTCACAGGTGGAATTGGGGATGACATGATACTTGGCCTTTTTGGAGGCAGGCAAAGACTCATTGGGATTAGGCGCAACACAAGGCATGGTTGCTTGGCTGTAGAATGCAGCAACATTTTTGAGCACCTTATGCCCTTTTTTGGTTAGGTAATATTGGGGCAGCTAATCATTGTCTCCCTTGTTGGAATCACTCACATAAGGCTAATACATGGTGCCAAGGACTGTCTGAACCTTCTCCATTAGGGCTGCAGAAACACCATTGTGGTGATATACAGGGTTGTACACCAAGAACACCCTCTTGGTGGTGATGTCATTAATTGCTTTAGTGGTGACAACCTTGGTGTATTTTTGGTAAGCTTCTGGAACCAGGGGTTGATGCTCCACCCCCTTGCATGTTGTGCTCCTTGAACTGGCTGTGTCAGTGCAGCATCACTATTGAACTCTCCTCTCTCATCTCCTTCCTGAGTAGGCGCTTGCGTTGCACTAACTCTGTTATTTGACCCGCAGGGCAACCACAACTGCGGCGCACAACGGGTTCATTGTTACTCTGTTACTGGGATGCATCCATTTTGGTATAAAAAATAAAATAAAATTAAAACAGTTTATCTATATAATTTATTTATTATAATTTTTATCACTCTGTATATAGTAGCATGAAAGATAGTAGACACTACCATTTATTTCATATTAGATTTTTATATTTTTATATTAATTATTATTGGTTGTAAATGTGCACTGTTGAATATGAGTTGGATAAATTTGATTTTTTTATTGATTCTAATCCCAAAACAGACACTCAGAATATTTATTTCCTTTCTTGTATTCTAGATTGCATTCTTAATTAAGACAAGTAGGTAACAGTATTATTGATTCATTCATGCGCTTTAATATTTGATATTTACATTGTCTGTTTCAGTTGCTATTAAGGCTTATTTTTGGATCAATTTTGTAGCTTTTGTGACTGAGTTTTATGCATTCACCAAAAACATAGTAAACATAGTAGATTGGTTCTGTGACTGAAACTCATGTGTTCTATTTTTTGGTACACTTGTTGTTGAATTGTTTAGCATTTGTCCCCAGTTTGAGTAGGCCGTTGTATGACTAGAAATTTTTGCCAAATAGCGTTAATTTTCTGTGAAATTATCTCCTATTTAGATCTATCAAGTTGAAATACATTTTGTGATTGAGTTCATGCGTTCTAAACTTAATAATATACATTTATCTTAACAGGTTTGAAAACTACTGTAATACTTGCTGTACAATTGCCCCAGTCTGTGGTTATCCTTTATCCTCAAGTGCCCAAAGACACTGGTAACTGATGATTAGCCGAAAATCATGATTGGTTACAGAAGAATTACTATTGAGAGAACCAGAAACTTCCTATCTCTTATACAATATCCAGTTTTCATGAATACCAACTTTATTTCTTGATGCTTTACCCCATGATTTTAAATTAGTTCCACTTTCATATTCTTCCTACATTTTTAGTATAGATTCCATAGGACCTTTACCTTGCTCCCAATCTAAATTTAGATCAATTCTCATTTCTGTTGACTTTTTCAGACAATGGTTTGAAGCCAGGCTTACTAAACACTTTAACACTAAAATAACCACCATCTCATTACAGGAAATATTCTTTTGTCATGACTACCTATAGATGTTATTATCTGATAACTGAGTCCAACTTAAATGCACACTCAGTGACATCTGTGGTAGAAGCCTTGAGAACTCACCAATTTTTATCTACCCCTTATAATCCCTCAACTAATGTGATTATAGAAAGGGCCAGTTTAACTCTGATATCTATAATGAGAAAGTTGACCTGGTCTGATGCTGCTAACTGGGATCTCTATCTCCCAGCCTCCTTGTTATCTTGTTTCTTTATAGACACCACAGTAACTGGGTTCTTGCCTTTTTCTATGCTGGATGGGTGTAAAGCCATAACTTATTTGATCCTAAGTGACTTGTAATAAGTGCTGATGAGACTGATGATCACAGATAGTATATTAAAAATCTGGTCAATTGTATCATTGATACCCAGGCTACTGCCTATATGACTTCTTATAACACCAAGAGCTTTGAACTTAATCAGACAATGCCTTGAGGCCCACTTTCAGATTATCAGTTATATAGCCATATAAATATATTATAAATATTGCATTTATGGCTGTTATGTTCTTGTCTTATACATGACATACAATAAAGAACTGTGAGATAAAGAGCCAAACTAACTAAGGTTGGATCCCATCCCAGGGGAACAATCCATAAGGATTCCATCTAGTGACTAACTGGGATAATTTCTTGGAGGGGGTCCACAAGAGGATATAGAAGAGAGAAAAAGAGAGAAAGTGTCCAAGCCCATGAGCAGCATGCTGGATATTAACCAGGGGGTGTAATCACAAGGGAGAAGCTCTTTCAAGAGGGGAGATTCTACTGGGTCTTGATTAGGAGTAGGAAGTTCCAAGGAAGTCTGAGCAACCCTGAGATAAGAGGGAAAATTTAAAACAGGTTTTGGGAGAGATTCCTTGTCAGAAGGCAACTTCTTCACCAGGTACTATTCCTGCATCAACAAGCCTCATGCCCACCCATTTAAGCTGTTAAATGCATAAATAAGTTGATGGGGGTTTCACTTAGAGAAGCAGCTGTGGACCTCAAACTTCCCATAGTTTTGGAGAAATTTAAACAAATAAGAAAGAAGACAGGGATCAGAGTCAGGAACACAAATAAAAGGAAATAGACCCTCAAAGTGATGATCTTCTCAAATTCTGAGCCAGGAGGTGGACTTTTTAGCTAAATGGAAAACAGAAAGCAAGAAATTGAATTTAAAATTTTAAAAGGACACATCTCAAACCTGGTACTATATTCTAAGGCCAGGGGAACTTGCATAAAAGGGAGAGATACAGAAAAATTATATTCTTATTTGAAATCAAAAGAAAGAGAAATCAATTGAATTTTAGTATAATCAATCAGTTTAATTCAAGCTTGAAAGCAAGAGAGAGTCAAAACAAAGTAATCTTGATTTGAATTTAGCTAAAAAAATCCAATAGGTGCCTGAAAGCAAGGTGGGACTGAGGATTAGTGGTCCCTCTTCTTGAAGGGGGACAGATGCTAACTTCTGGCTGGCTAGACAGAAAAATTCTCAGAGTTTGATGGGCAGACTGGAAAGATTTCACCAATGTCCAAAGGGATAATATTATTGGTGTCAGAGATGATATTCCTGACTCAAAGAGTTATTTAGTTTTGCCTTAGTCATCAAATAACAATAAAAAGTAGGGTTATTTAAATAATGAAACTTAATACCTTTGAAAACATTGATCAAAGTGGCAATCAAACTTGAAACCCTAATGTTAATGTTAAGATTATTTGACAACTTATACTAGAATTTTACAAGAAACTGATTAAGTTGCTAATTCAAAACACTTATGAAATCATTAAACAAATAAGATAATATAGAGCTATATACTTTCATTATGATTGGCTGGATTTTACCCACTGTTGACTTCTTTCTGCTTGAACACCCATACATCAATACTACCGCTTGTACACCTCCAGCCACCCATAAAAACTACTTGTTTGATGTTAAACATGAAAAGCACCACCTATGGCTCCACTGGATCCACTTGTTGCTACAATTAATTAAAAAGCATCAATGACTCCCTTCTGCAATACCTCTGGTTCCACTTCCATCTGTTAAAAAGAGGGATTTTATTCTCTAAATCCCTTTAACTCTTTATTGATTTCCAAGCATATTTTTATCATATTGATAAGGAGCAACTTCTGGGGAATCTTAGAAGATAGGTTTAGAGAAGAAGAGTGATTTTACTGGATAATATTTCAGGCTTATATATTTTGTGCGCTGTGGCAGGGACTCAAGTCAGATCAAATATTGGAGGTCATGTGTGAGCTGGATTAGTATAACTGGATATCTGGACAAGTCATGGGATATTGGTTTGCTCCCATTTCAGGAATGTCAAACCAAATAATGGATTGGCACCAAACCACGCAATGACTAGATGTTACTTGTGTTGGCAATAGCCAGAATACTTGTACATCCAGCTTCTTGACAGTATTTAAGGGAACTGGAGCTATCCAAGCTCTTTGTTCTAGCAATACTAAATCCACTTTATCTTTATTCTACTTTGATCTTCTCTTCACTCAAGTAGTATATTCTTATAATGAGAATACAGTTATTCCTTCTCCTCTTCCTTTTCCTCCTAGCTTTAGGAGTGATAGCCAAGGAATACTCCACTACACAGACTGATTTGTATAACTCATTTTCCAATAAATCCCATACTGGAGGTGCTCTATCCCATGGTTAGTTTAAGTAAAACACTGGTCACTGGAGGCACAAGTATAACTATAAACTTGAACCTCCCAATCCTCCTATTGAGCCAGAAATTGCCTTGGTACGTTGTTGTGTTTGGCTCCTGGGGACAACATCCAGGAGGACACAGCAGGAAATCTTTATAACAAAAGATTTGAGGTTCGAAGCTAGCCTTGGGTTAGTCTTCAGGGCAAAATTAAGGGCACATACCTTAATTTCCTGGAAAACAAGATGTAAAAGTCCTTTTGGCAGAAAGGACAGGAAAAAGCTTGAAGATTATTAAAGCCAACACAAATGTGGATAAACTTGTCTTTATTAGGAGAAATGATTCTACTTAAATAGTAGACAAGGAACAGTGATCACTCATTAGGAAGACAGAGTGGCTGATGGGTCACGTTGGGATGAGGTCACGTTGGAATGAGGTCATACCAGGATCAATCACAGACAGGTACAATAATCTGGAATGGGTGAATATTGAACCAGACCCATTTGCGGAAGGCAAGGAATTTCTGAACTCAAAGGCAAAACCAGCCAAATCTTTGCAACTATCAATATTTGAAGGCCAGATCAAAATAGCATTGATTGCACAATTTCTGACATCTCCCCCCTCAAGATTGGACACAGGGAGTTGATATTTGCGGAGAAATTTAGAGTGAACACGGGCAAAAGGACGTCCAGAAGACAGTAGTTTCACAGTATACTCAACACCCTTCTTAAAGGTGACCTCACAGGGCCCAACCCAGAGGGAATCCAGCTTATGGGCTCTACCACCCATACAATTCTGGTAGTAGAGAACTAGATCACCTACTTGATACTTGGGGAGGGGGCTCTAGCAGCATTGGATGGGGAGAGCTCCAAAGCCTTGACCTTATAAGCAGTGGAATAAGCTGTTGCTTGGATGTCAATGATACAATTAGTTAAGTCTTTAACATGGGCCTCAAGATTTTCAGACACATCAAATTTGATCAAGGGGGGTCCCAAGATTAAGGGGGTAGCAGCCTCACATCCATACAGCATGGCAAAAGGGGACTGACCAGTCACTCAATGTCTACTGAGTTGGTAAGCAAAGAGGGCAGCAGGGAGGAACATATCCCAATTGGCAGCATCAGAGAGCGTGAGTTTCCTCATTATGGACACCAGGGTGGAGTTTGCTTGTTCAACAGTTCCATTAGTTGAGGGGTTATATGGCGCAGAGAACAATTGGTGAGTCCCCATAGCTTTAACAATAGAAGTGATGAGGCAAGCATTAAAGTTGGTACTATTGTCAGAAATCAGGACTTGAGGGCAGCCATGTTGATAGAAAATGTCTTGCAGCAAGAAAGTAGCTGTGGTCTTAGCAGTTATATCTTTTGTTGCTCTGGCTTCAACCCACTTGCTAAAGTGGTCTACAGCAACCAAGATAAACCAACATCCCAACCTAGACCAAGGGAAAGGCCCAACAGCATCAATACTTACTGTGTGGAAGGCATGCTTTGGAGGGATGAGTTTGAACTGGTGTTGAGACAGGCAAGGGCGTTGGAGCTGACAGGAATGACAGGAGGTGAGGACATCAGGGATCAGGAGGCGCATGTTTTCCCAATAGAAGTTTTTGCACAACCAGTCATGAGTCTTTGCTATGCCCCCATGGCCAGTGTCAATATGTGCTTGGAGGATAATGGCTATCCTCATGCTAGGGCAAACATAGGATAGGTAGGCATTGTTAACCTTTTTGAAGAGTTGTCTATCACAAATTATAGTGTCCTTGGATAGGGTCTGTAGTGCCAAGCAAATGTCTTCTGGCTCAGTGGTCCAAGAGTCAGGATACCCTATTAACTTGTATAGACAATCAGCATCAGCGGGATGGATAGCTAGGATTGGCATTCTTGACAGGCCATCAGCATTCTGATGTTAGGCCCCAGGACAGTGTATCACAGTGAAATCATACCCTTGTAGACGCAGAGCCCAATGCACTAGTTGACCTTCAGGTTCCTTTAGCTGTTGCAGCCATTTGAGGGAGGAGTGATCTGTGACCACCATGAAGTGGGTCCCATAAATGTAGTGCCAAAACTGTTTCACCGCATGCAGCACCGCCAAACATTCCTTCTCAGTGACACTGTAGTTCTTCTTGTGCTTATTGAGGACCCTCAACAAGTAGGCTACAGGTCAATCCACACCTTCATTGTCAAGTTGGGCAAGGATGGCACCCACAGCTACTCCACTAGCGTCAGTATACAAGATGAACTCTTTATCATAATCAGGATAGACTAAGATAGGAGCCTCTTTGAGCTTGGCCTTCAACGCTTTAAATGCTTGTTGTTGGCTGTCAGTCCATTCAAAGGGGACACTACAAAGCAATTGGACGAGGGGTTCACTCAGTTCAGCAAAGTCAGGTATGAACTGTTGGTAGTAGCCCATCATACCAAGGAATACTTGAACCTCTCAAAGATTTGTGGGAGGTAGCATCTTGTCAATGGCCTCCACCTTGTTATTCATGGGGTGGATTCCAGTTTGAGTGACCTCATGACCTAAGAATTCAAGACGTTCCTTGAAGAAGGAGCACTTGGAGGGTTTGAGTTTCAAGCCAGCTCTTCAAATCTTGATGAAGACAGCCTTGAGGTGTTCCAAGTGGTTGGTAAAGGTAGCGCTGAATACAATGATGTCATCAAGGTACACAAGGACGTAAGAGAGCTTTAGGTCTCATAGGATGGAGTCCATAGCCTGTTGAAATGTGGCAGGGGCATTGCAGAGTCCCTGGGGCAACAAGTGGGTTCAAAAAGGTCTTCTGAAGTGATAAGTGCAGCCTTTTCTCAATCTTCAGGAGATAAGTCAACTTGCCAGTATCCCAAAGCTAGATCCATGGCTGAGAAAAACTTGGAACCACCCAGCCGCCTAAGAGCATTGTCAATTCTGGGCAAGGGGTACGAGTCTTTCTTAGTGAGAGAGTTCAGGCGGCAATAGTCCATTACAATGTGATGTCCGCCATCTTTCTTCTTGAGAATCAGTAACAGGGAAGCCCAAGGACTTTGGGAAGGAGCTAGTAGCCCAGCGTCCAGGAGTTGCTTGAGTTCTTTAGACACCTGAGCATCCTCCACCCTACTACAGCGGTATGGTTTGGCACAAAAGGGGGCACATCCCCAGTATCAATCTGATGGATGACTCCTTTAGCTAGGCCATAGTCCATAGGTCCAGAGGCAAAGATGTTGCTGAACTGATCAAGCAGGTCCAACACATCTTTTTGTTGAACAGGAGACAGTTGGGGGAAATCAGCAGCGGTGAACAAGGAGAGAACTTGAGGATTGTCTTCAGGTAGATTGAAATCACTGAAAGTTCCAAAGGGGTAGAGGGAGGCCACTTGTTCTGCTCCCAGTATACAAACATGTCCCATAACCTGGCCTTGGGTCATCTGCATGGGCAGGGCCGTCAGGTTGGCAAGCAGTAATTGTATGGGCTCTTTGTGGGTTTGCTCTAGAATCCCAGGACACAGGCAGGGCTCTGTACAACTTAAGGATTCAGGTGAGTAAAGTTCCAAGAATGACTTTTCAGGTAGCTCAAAAGAAATCTTGGAACCAATCACCACTTGAGAGCCCAGGGGGATGGTGCTAGCAGAGGTACCCCTTCTTCCGCAGGGCAGGAAGGAGGAGGGGTACACATGTTGGAGGAGTGAGTCCTATACTTAAGAGAGAAGATACCCGTAGGGTACTCAAGCACGCAAGTTTTAAGACATTTTCCTGGGAGGCGCGGAGGTTCCTCAAAAATCAAAGGAACCTCATATCCCAAGAGCAAAAGGTATCCATCTTGTAAGTTTACAATCCCATTATATTCTTGGAGGAATTGAGTACCAACCAAGAGGTCATAGCTTTTGTTCTTGAGGACTACAGCAGGGGAAGCAATAAGGAGTTTCCCAAACCTCATGGGTAGAGCAGAGTAGGCACCAATGGCCTGTGTTTGTGCCATGCCAGCTGTGCCATATGACTGCGTGTAGTTGAGGTCAGGGGCCAACTTAAGTTTCTTCATTATTTTTGAAGATACCACGTTGACTGGAGAACCCATGTCCAAGATGGCTTTGATCTTAACCTTTTGGATTGATACTTCCACACGGGTTGTATCTTTCCCAAAGGGGGACAAGACTGCCAACACACCTTGCGCAGCCTCTAGCTCCTTTTTCCATTTAGCTAGCATGCACTGTAATACAGGAATCTCCTTATATACAGTCTGTAGCAGGAGAGATACAGTCACATTTTGAAAGAGAGCTTTGGCTAGCTTGGCTGCTTCCTCAGAAGAGTCAACCAAGACGGGAGGTTGATGGGCTTGAGCTAGGTAAGGGCAAGCCACCATGGACTTAGCTTCACTTGCAGGTACTTGGGAATTGGTGGTGGTCTTCCCAGAGCAAAGTTTGTATGGTACAGGGATGGTTTCCAGAACAGCCAAGACAGAATAGCCATAACTATCAGAATCTTCACTATCAGAATCTTTAGGCTCTGAATCACTGGAGAGATTGTGAAATAGATGAAGGATAGTTGGGCCAGAGGAAGAAGGAGGTTCCTCATCAGACGGAGGATCAGGGGGAGACAGGGGAGATTGGTCAGCAGAGAGCGTCTCTGTTTCTAAGCTGACCTCTCTTTTCCCACCTGTTCCTTGGGATCACAACCTTCCACTTGAGGATTAGTGCAAGTACGCAAGTGGTGCTCAATTTGGCCACAGTTATGGCAGCCTTGCCTCTTAGCCTGTCCACCAGCACCCAGGGTCATTATGTGCAGCGTACAAGAGGTAGTCCCAGCATTGCTGGCTTTATTTTCACGTACCACTGTACCTCCATGGGTCAAATGCATGTCTTGTAAGAGCGTCTCAATACTCTTCATGGAAGTGAGTGAAGCCTTGTGTGCCTTAAAGTGTAGGCATAGAAGCTGGTTCACCTTCAAAGCATTTGAACAAGCCGTGTATGCTTCCTGAGGAGTTAACTGTCAACTGATGATTAACTGCTGGCCTTTAATGTAGAAACAATCTGCAAACTCAGCCAGGGTTTCCTTGGGCTTAAAGGCAATGTGCATAAATGCATCCTTTTTGACCTCCAAGCTGAGATCTCCCCCAAACTCCTCAATAAGGAGGCGCTTCATGTCCTCCCAAGTGACAATGGAGGGGAGCTTGGGGACTACCACTTCTTGGCAAGTGGGATGGAGACAGGTGAGGATGTGTTCCTTCTTGAGCTTGTCAGTAGCCCTACACATTGCAGTTTTGTAAATGGTTAGAAAGGCGGCAATGGTAGAGGTTTTTGGATCAAATATCTGCTTAAAGGTTGGTTTGTAGTTTGGGTTAATAGACAAGGACAAGGACTGACTGTTTTCACCAGGGTTGAGGACGTTAATATGAGGGTTGCCTTCAAACTTGGATTCAGCAGCAGGTTGTCTAGCCCAGAGGAGTCAAAGGCTTTCCTCTAGAGTGTCCAAGGTAGAGCTGTTCTGCCCACTAATATCTCTAGCAGTGGCAGCAGCAGTCCCAAATTTGTCAATCTTGATTTGTTGTACCACCAAGGTGCCAGCAATCCCATTGACACAAGTAGCCAGGGAAGTGGCCTGAGCAACCAAGGGGACAACTTGTCCATTCAGTGTCTCGGTAAAGCAGGAGAGGTTTTGGACCTCTCTTTCCAATGTGTCTTGTCTATCAGCTACATCATTTGTCACTTCTGCAAGTTGATCTAATGCACACTCACAGTTGACCCAGGGTTGACCTTCCAAACCAGGGCAACAACCATGATTTTCATGAGCAGGAGTATTAACAATTTCACCTTCCTCTTCATCTTCAGATTCAGATGAAGAACCCTCAGAATTAGAGAGGCACTGTCTTAAGTACTCAATTTCACCTTGTAAGGTAGCCACCTGATCAGTGAGGGAGGCAATACAAGGGTCAGGCATAGATTCAACTGGAGGGGGGTTCTGCACAGAAGCTTGAAGTCAAGTGGTAGCCTTGAGTTTGGCAATTGCCTCCAATACCTTGGTTTCAAAATCAGATGGGGTCTCAACAGGAGGAGCAGGAGGAGTCACCTCAATAGACGCTACCCTGTCATCCACATAATTTTGCACCTGGTATAGAGTGTTGCCTAGTGCAGCCTTATCCAGACTGTATTGATGCTGCAGATGGCGGCCCCAAGTATCAACATGAGCTCCTATCAATTCGAGTTGCGAGTTGACATGCACCCTGAATTGATTAAGCTCACTAACCAGAGTCTCAAAATCCTGACAATGGTTTAGCAGAAAGGCCTTGATTTGTTCACACCACACTGCCTGATGTTCATCCAATTTGCACAGTCAGTCCTTTATATATCCAGGGAGCAAGGAACAAAGGGAGTTCAGGGAGGCGGTTAAGTACTTCTGTGACGCCAGTGAGTTGCACTGGTTGTCAGAAATACACACAAAGAGACTGTGGGACCATTCTTGATAGGCCATATTTTGAGCATGGTTAGTTGAGACGGCAGTGGCTACAGCATCTAATAGTTGATTCTGGGATCCTAAGGCCAGTTGGTGGTGAACTAGAGCAGGTTGGATGAACTGGTTGACCAACACACCAATTTTATCCATGGATTCCATCAACGCAAGGGGGAGACCAAAGTCCAAAAGGAAGGAGTACAGGTCTTCAGAAGCATACCCAGGATGGAGGCCAGGGATAGAGTGCATTGCCACAGTGCCAGAATGGAGAAGGGAGCGGGCAGCAGCACAAGCTTGCTTATAGTTGAGAGAGAAAGTGGAAAGGGGACCCACACAGGCCCAGGAGACAGAACCAATACCATAGGATTTGAGGGGGCATTAGTGATGTCTTCTTCTAGAGGGGGACTAGAAACTTTAGGTTGATTGGGTACTTCAGAAACAAAGGGAGAAGTACCAGAGAATGCACGTGGGAACAGGGTAATCAAGGGGCTTGCAGCCCCTGTAGTGAGCACCATTTTGCTGTGTTTGGCTCCTGGGGACAACATCCAGGAGGACACGGCGGGAAATCTTTATAACAAAAGATTTGAGGTTTGAAGCTAGCCTTGGGTTAGCCTTCAGGGCAAAATTAAGGGCACATACCTTAATTTCCTGGAAAACAAGATGTAAAAGTCCTTTTGGCAGAAAGGACAGGAAAAAGCTTGAAGATTATTAAAGCCAACACAAATGTGGATAAACTTGTCTTTATTAGGAGAAATGATTCTACTTAAATAGTAGACAAGGAACAGTGATCACTCATTAGGAAGACAGAGTGGCTGATGGGGGGATGAGGTCACATTGGGATGAGGTCATACCAGGATCAATCACAGACAGGTACAATAATCTGGAATGGGTGGATATTGAACCAGACCCATTTGCGGAAGGCAAGGAATTTCTGAACTCGAAAGGCAAACCCAGCCAAATCTTTGCAACTATCAATATTTGAAGGCCATATCAAAATAGCATTAATTGCACAATTTCTGACATACATCCTAACGCCTATTTCTATCTTCTCTCCTACTTTATTGAATACTATCTCTTAGGTAGATTCAGTTCCCTGTTGGGAAGGTTCTCATTTGTAGGATAATTTAATCATCTTGTCATGGTTACATTGCCTATTGGCTCCATGGCAACAGTTTTAAATCTGGGGGCTCTAGTCCATAAAGTAGGGAAGTTATTCCCTTCTAAGTGGATCCCTGAAAATTGGCTGCAAAAAGGGGTAGAAGAAAATGATTTAAAGGGGAATTCAGGTATGTTTTAACATATCAGAATTTGATTTTTCAAATCTGAGAGGCTTAATATGGGACCTAACAGACAATCCAGATGGATTGAAGTTTCTTCAACAGTGGGAGGGGGGACAAGAGGGTGTGAAAGGAGGCATAGAGGGGTATGCTAAAAAATCTCCCATCCACATTGTAGTCTAATTCTTTCAAATAGTTCAATGGTTTGACAAGATTTGAGAGTTTTTTGCTCTTTGAGGGAAAAAATCTATTGAAGGTCAAAGGAGGAAGTAAATTTATATTCATAAGACAGGAAATATTTATAATAAAAGATTCAATGTTTGCTCTAGCCAAGGGTTGAACTTCAAAGCTGAACCAGGTTGATAATATTAAGTATCCAGGAATGTGAATATATAGTAGCTATTCCTTCAAAAGAGGAAGATGCACCAAAGTTAACCTTAAAGCCAAAGAAAAGTAAGATGAACTTTATATGCTATTATAAAAAGGTAATGTTATAACGTCTACTTGTTTAGATCATCCAGTATATAGACTGAATGTGACTTATCTGCCTCAGTATCAGAATCATAATAATTCAAGTGATGGCATATATAATGTGTGAAGATTAACTAATACCCTATTTATGGAAGCAGGGCAACTAAAAAACTCAATTATGAATCCACCCAAGTCTTTGCACAAACCTGTAACATTTTAAGGAAAAATATAACATTAATATCACAATTCACAGAAGTGGCTGTACTAACAAATTAAACTCCCTTTGGACCAGTCCTTTGGAAGTCACTTTCAAACAATTTTCTGAGTACACTGTCAAATTTCTCTCCAGTGGCTGCCTATTTGCCTGCGTTTGTTGTGAATGCCACCATTCACCATGTTTCAATTTTGCCTTCAATGGGTTATTTCAAGGACAAATATCTCTCTTTTGCTTTTGCCTCTTGAAATGAGTCTGGCTCCAAATTGGGAAATACAATTGTTTGGTTTCCTGATTCTGCGCAACTCACTTGCCCCACTCATGCTTGTGGCAAGTGATCCTACCATCCTGGTAGGGTTTTGTGGTATTGTCTACCACTATATATTCTTTTTCCTATTCACCAATAAAATTAAGTTCTATTCACATTTTTGTCCTTGTATCTTCCAGTACTTTGGCGCCTCTCTCTAGCTGCAACTAGTAGAAATTATTCATCCAGAGCCACAAGGTAATTGCATAGCCTTCCCTGCCATCTAACAGAGACTTAGTACAAATCCAATCCTAAGGTCAGGATTCCATGTTGTGTGTCTGTGCCACACCTCAGAACACAACAGCATTCATACCAAGTTCCTATACAAGTATAGCCTCACAACGGCCAATATAGAAGAAGAAAAAAATGTGAATCAGCATATTCAGATATTTTTTTCATTATTTGGTTTGAATATCAAAGGTAACAGTTTCTTGTTCCCTTTTTCTCTTTGCTGGGTTCTATTTCCTTAAAGAATAATCTTCATTTTCCTTTTGCCCCAATAATACCAATTATCTTTTCCCCACCTATGATTCTGGTAAATAATCTATATTTCTATGTATTTTTTGTAGTAGCATAAAACATTTTAAGTTCTATTAGACTTCTCAAAAAAAATCAAGTTCAACTCACTATCTTTTATTGGCAACATTGGCAAAATCAACTGTAGGGATGTAAAAGTGAGAATTCAAAAGTGAGAATCTAAAAGTGGCCATGTTGACACTTTTTAAATTTTAAAAATGGATTTTTATAATAAAGTAATTACTTTTTCTTGACTTTTTTAGTTGAGAGAATGAATAAAAAGTATTTTATATGAACATAATAAATTTTAATTTCAGATGAGCTGTTTTAATTTAATTTTAAAATTTTAAAAGTGTCGACATGGCCACTTTCAGATTCTCACTTTTGAATTCTCACTTTTACATCCCTACAGTTGATTTTTCCAATGTTGCTCTTTTATTGTGTGTTTTCATAATTTTGCACATCCTTACTAGCATGCCTATATAAGACTATTGTAAATTCTGAATTATCAGGACCTTAAGATAAAGATCTTATTCATCCTTAAAGACTAATCCTTGGCCTAGTACAGACTCAATCCCATGTGTAAGATCTCTTGCCTATATCCTTTAGCTGTATCTAAGAAGCACAGGAAAATATTCTTGAAAGATCCTTTGATGTGAATTAAGAAGTTTATGAAAAGGTCATGATAATTCATCCAGGCAATATTATGGTTTCTGGAAGGGGTTTAGTGCACAATTATTGACCTTTTTGGGCCATGGTTGAGGATCTCTAACACATTAAATCTAGAAAAAAGAATAGAAAAAACTTAAGCCTGGTGTAGATAACCCTCATTTTATTTCCTAATTTATAAGGATCCTAGATTTGGCTGAGGTTAACCTACTGATGACAAGTGCATTGTTATATAGGAAATTTAAAACAATTTTTTCAATTTTAGGTTAGAATGAAAGGTGGTTAAGGAGCAGTTTTTCTGAAGAAAGTTTATTCATTTACACATAATTTATAAAAAAAATTAAAACAGTAGATAATAAGATATGAAAGCTTTCTGTGACTAAAAACAAACAGAGGCTTTATTTGGTTGAATATCTAGGCCCATTGTTTTATGTAGGGATTAAGAAGGGTTTCAAATAAAGGAAGAGTTTTGCACCTACCATTGACAGATTCAGGTGCCTGCTGTAGGTAAAGAAGGTGATTGATGGCTACATTTCAGCCAAGAAACCAATTTACTATACTCATAAACAAGAAAGATTATAAGATTTTGGGTGCAACTTGAAAATGAATCCCTGGAAAATAGCCTTTTACAGTTCCTCTTAACACACAGAAAGGTGAATAGGTACATGAAGTATCCTGGAAGTGGCAGTAAGGATCACTCACAAGATACATCTGGATGTTCTTACCTTTAATTGAGATCTCATACAGTAGTTTTTTTAAAGCTATGGTGCTAAGTCAAATCAACTCATATATGAGCAAAAGCAACTGAGATTTAGAAAAAATCAACTTAAAAGAAAATGAAATAAAATAAAATCCAAATATCTTGATAATTAATGTAAGTTAAATGATTTTAATTTTGTTTGCATCAGAGTTGATTTTGGATGAATATCAGTTGTTTTCACTTAAATCTAAGTTGTTTTTGCTCACATATGAGTTTTTATAGTACCAGAGCTTCTAAAACCACTTCACTGTCATATTTAAATAGTGAGGTTTGAATTTATTGCAAAAAATTCAAAAAAATCTCAGAAATAATTAATATAAAAGGAATTTGAAGAATTTGAGAGCTCCTTTTTTAATCTCACAATCCTAATCTTACTGTATGGATTTGATAATTTATATGCCTAGTGTCAGGAATTCTCTTCACTTTATTACTGACAACAATCATGAAGTTTCATCAAATTTATATAGTCCTGGCATTTTTTGCTCATTTAAAACTCCTAAAAATAAAGAATTAGTTGGTAGTATTTGTTCTATATTACCTCTGGATAACAGTCTGGTTGAAATTACTTCAGGGACAGGGATCAAACACGCGCACTCTCAAGACTTATCCACTCATCTAGAAAGTACAAGTCAATATTAAAATTGAGCTCAACCAATTGTTACCATTGAAAACCAATTGTAGCCAATCAAACAATGCCTAAGCAACTTCAAACTGTCTTTTACACTCTCTTGGTGACGTTGGCAAGGTTACAGACTTCTCTAAATCAATTCCTATTCCATTGTCTGTTGTTTCTGTGGCTAAGCTCAACTCCTGGTCCCCAACTTCTGTGGAGCAAATTTTAGAACATCCAAGCCATGCCTGACAGTTAAAAGTTTAAGACAAGGAAAATGTACCAATTCTGTTGAGAGGATTTCAACCATAAGGAAGTAGTTTATTTTCCCCCAACTTGAAGTTCCTAACTGCCAATTCTCCATAAGCATCCCCAAATTTCCTCATCTCCTTTTCCTATTTTCAATATATTATTTTCTTGCTACCATTCTATAAAAAGCTGGTAATCTATATTTCAGTATTTAGTTCAATCAATAAAGTCTACATTCACATCAAAGTGAATTATTGTCCATTCTTAGTTTGAAATAAACCTTTCTTAATCCTGACCATGAGATGGCCCAAGACTTCTTTAATGGAGTCTCTTTGGAATAAATAGTTCTATCTGGATGGTCTTGTTGCCAGCTGCGTTTGCCAGCATTTTGATAGGTTCCCAAGCAGACTCAGGCACTTCTCCCAAAACTCAGCTTTTAGATAGCTCTTGGCGTCAAGTAATCCCAGGAGTATAGTATACTGCTACTCCCCTGTACAACAACCCACCTTAGAAGGAAGAGCCTTGGGACTACCAGTCCGTACACAAGACTGTCAAACCACAGGTCTTTTGCCCATTGGCCTCTGCCTTCCTCTTGTGCTACTTAGGAGCATACTTCTTCCTTGGCTGTTTCAATACTACTCTTAGGCCAATATTACCTAGTTGGGGAACTCTTTCATCTTGGTATGGTGACCCTGCCTGTGGGTTCATTGGTAACTGGTCTAAATCCCTCTGCAATCATTCACCACCTTGGGAGATTACTTTCAATTGGGTGGGTGCCTGACACCTAGTGCCAGGATTTTGGGATATTGGTTAATTAACAGATTCAACCAATTAACGCAGGCCAGCAGTCAAGCACTCTTAGAAATGATTCCAATAGAAGCATGCGGTAACCAGGCTGTAGGATCAATGGATCAACGGCCAAATCATATCCTTGCATTAACAAATTCATCTGTTCCTAATTAATGAATAGAACATGCAGATATTGTGCAACTAATTAGTTCACCTCAACAACAACCTCAAATATGCATCCCATATATAGTTACTATTCTAAACTTTAATTATATTCTAGAGCAAGAGGGCCATCATATGAGCCATCATCTGAAACACTTCTAGAAGAGCCCACCATGGACAGGGCTTCCAGGCCAAACTGCCCCAAGAAAAAGGCTTTGGGCCTCCTGCTGTATTGAGCCTAATGCTACTTCAACCTCTTTTAGCAGTTATGAGCTAACTTAGATAAACCGCAGGCAGGCCGCCTTAAAGCCAGTCTATTAGAATAAAAGACTGATGACTCTGTATTGAGTTGATGAATGATCCAAGTCCTATTTCCTTAATAAAATCCTCTCTTAGGATTTATTAGTGGAGAGCAAAAGATCATACTATTGCCATATAGTCTTAATCCTTATAGTAAAATATAGAGACAAAAAACTATGAGACTATATCCAGAAGTAGGAAGAATTGTCCCAAATCCTTTGGGCTTTAGGCCCAGTCAGATTTGCTACTTCTGCAGACAACAAAGTATTCTGGGTTGCAGGTTATGCCAAAGTCACAGGTTCTCTGTACATTCCTAATGTTAGAAGACTTAGGATATCATCCAGTGGAAGATAAAATACCACAGTATGCAGATTTTCTGACATATACACTCCTAAAATTAACAGGAAACATGGGTGATTTTAGCCAAAGATTTGAAAGAATAGTCTTTTTTAAGCTGAGCAGACACTCTGAGGTTTCCCCTGTGGTATGTTTTAATCTGAGTTTCAGGGGCGTTAAAGAAACTCAGGTAACTTTTGTCCCTTTTAGAGAGTCCCCTTTCATCATCACTTTAATTTTTGTATCAACTTCTTTAATTTTTTATATAGGAATGCTGACAATTTTTAGCAACTGCTTATATTCAACCATACTGTCATGATCCTAACTATTTTATTTTGTAACCAAATAAAGCACTATTAATAAGCTTTCTCTGGTTTGTACCACATCTTTTGCTTATATATAATATTCTAACTTGAATTTTCTTACAGCTTGTAGAGCTGTAGTAAACCTTTTTCTAGCACCAGTTGTTTATTTGTTGTTTTAGTCCTTGTGTTATATTTCTTTCTAGGAGTTACATTAATTTTGACATTTTAGACCCACTCTTGTAGTTTATTCAAAATTAAGAAGGTTCATTTAACAAAGTTACTTTAGTTGTGTACAGTGGCTTTTAAAGATGGGAGGGTGAACAAAATCAAGTCAGCCTCAAACAGTATCCACTCAACTCAGAACAAAATCAATTGAGCTTAAAAGATGGAAGTGGATCCAAATCTAATATAAATATATATAGTCATTGATTTTCAATTGCTGCTTTGAGCTCGGTTGGGTTTGTTCTGAGCGGAGTGGATCTTATGCTAAACTGACTTGGTTTGTTCATCCTAACAGCCGTGAAAACTGTATACTATTGGATTTTAATGCAAGGTTTAGAACTACTCTTAGTTGAGGAGTAGTACAGAAATTATCACAAACGTTTCAGTTTATCAAGCAAGTTTAATTAAAGGGAAACTTAATAATTGTTAAGCGATTTTGATTGCAAATAGCTAAATCGAAGATTCCAGGTACTCGATCATATCGGTAAGCGTATCTGCTTGCAGCGATTTGAGGGAATAGTTTGTAGTGGTTGTCTGTGTTTTTACGTTATTTTTGTTCGTTTTGGTTAGCTCCGGAAAGCTAGCTTTACAGGTATAAGGCTTGTTGAAATACAGACATCTGATTTCAATCAAGTGATGGCTTAGTATCCAAGGAAATGAAACAAGCCCATTTCCGCTTCGATAGCAAGGGTAGTATGTTACAATGTACCAGGCCGAAGCTTTCTGGCGGAGCGCCAAAGATAACGGGGGATCCTTGGTGGATTTTGCGTAAAACTTTCCTAGTAAATCCTTCTTAACGGTGGCATACTTTTCTTTAATCTCCCGGTTGATGGCAAACTTGTTCTTTCGAAAAAACGAGGTTCCATCCAGTTTGCACCCGCAAACGATCTCAAGCTCGGTTCTGACTTCGTATTGGTTCATCAAAGATTTCATAAGCTTGTCATACTCTTGTTTAAGCTCCAATGCTTCGTCAATGTAACTCTCAAAGCCAGGAACTATCATGGCTTCATCGAGTAGACTTTCATTTGGTTCATGGGCAACATAATCAATACTGCGGTAAAGCAATCCTTGTACTTTGGTGGATTTGTATGTCATGTGTCCAGGCTTTTGCATGAAGTCTGGGAAATGTCTGACTTTGAGGTTCAAGTCTATCTCGGCAGGGATTCCGGTCTTTGGGAAATCAACTGCACAAGAATGAAGCTGTGCCAGCCTCAAGCAATCAGAGCTGAACGCTCCCTCGTAGGTGTAATCGGCGCGGGCGAGATGGGAATTAGCTATTTTGCCAAGGCTGTCGTTGGTGATATAGTCAACAAAGAAGCATTTGATATCATCCAGTGTGACATTCTTCTCTGGCAGCCTACCGATCTTTTCAAAGGACATAGGTCGATAATTTTTTATTGGCGGGATAAGATCCTTATTCCAGATGACAGTAAATAGATCACCATCCAAATCTCCGCCGCTGCACATATTTGGAATGTTGACATTCCCATTTGCTGGAAATACGACACAGTCTACGATGTGATGAAGATTTGGATTGTCTACAGCTTGGACTATACGGATGTCTCCAGGATGGAAGCAAGGGTTTCGTGTAACAATACATTCTTCATTGATGATTTGATACTTTTGAATGGAATCTGGGTTGGTACATTGAACAAATATTTCATTTTCTTGTAAAGTTCCTGTTTCATCAAGGATCCCCATTAGCATCGCGCCCTTCTGGACCAGTATCCTGGCACGGGACTTGAGCTCATTCAAGATGAATACATACAAGATATCGATGCAGTTTTTCACAAAGTTATCGGCAGAACAAAGAAAGCCTGCCTTGATGAGGTCAATAAAATTGCATGAAAACTCCAGATTTTCACTGTGACTTGATAAAACTTTGACGGCACCACGGGGGCATGATTTCATGGAGCTGATTTCTTTAATCATCTCCGACTGCAGTCTCATAAAGACGCTATCGGGGACACCAAGTGAAGAGAGTAAAGTAATTATCTGCCGGTTGAGATAAGAAGGTGAAAAACTAGCAATGTTGAGTATTTCTAAGATACAATGCTTGGAATGGAACTTCTTTTGGCTAGGCCGAAGCTGTGCTTGACATTTGAGATTGGGCCACACCGACAAGACTCCTTTGTAACCGCCCATTCTAAATTGGACGGCACTGGGGATACTTCTTAATCCAAGCTTTGAGGCAATGCTTCTTGCTAAGGAATAGGATATGCGACCCACTCCGTCACTAAACACCGCTTCATTGTTAACGACATCAGGTATCTCTTCATAATCAGCGAGATCAAGTGTTATTCCATCTGTGCTACTAGAGAAGCACTGCCCCATCCTTGCAGCATACTTTGCTGCATTCTTGATCTCATCAAAGTCCCCCATCCAATTATGAATATCGTCAATGCCGACATGTTCATTTTCAGAAAAGAACCAGCACCCATGAGATCTCAGCTGGCTGGCAGAAAATACGAGGAACTTGTAGTGTCTGTTGGCAATGTTAATGCCATTCCGCAGAACCGTGGATATGTGGCTGCGTAAATCTTTATTCTCTTCGGAATTAGTGTAGAGCTTGCCAAAGTCCTCTTCAGCAAACGTTACCCGCAGAAATCTGTCGCTGACGGAATGGAAATGGCGGATAACTCGGTTGGTCACTTCTATGCCCTTTGGTAGAATGTATATTTTTAGCGGAGTGACGATGATCTTTGGGATTAAAACATGGGCAGGAAAGAAGTAAGTATTGGTCTCGTTGAAGATGGGTTGATTAAGCTCGGCTCGAAAATAACCGATTATGTCTAGTACTTTGATTTGTGAGTACCAAATCTTTTCACATATCTTGCGAATCTTGAATGGCGCCACTGTATTCAGGATTTCAATGAACTCAAGCGTAATTTGCTTGATGCTGATTAGATTGTAGCTAATTA
The DNA here is from genome assembly GCA_014839935.2 of Entomophthora muscae. Lineage (NCBI taxonomy): Eukaryota > Fungi > Entomophthoromycota > Entomophthoromycetes > Entomophthorales > Entomophthoraceae > Entomophthora > Entomophthora muscae. Next base: position 79,911 of record QTSX02007265.1, read on the forward strand.
CGCACTCCACAGAGTATGCAACTTCGAAAGGTAGCGAATATACTGCCAAGGCCCAGGAAGTCGATTGTCTGCATTGCATCAGTTGGATGGTTTTAGTCTGACTGATAGGCGCCATCATATTGTAGGAGCTCATGTCCTTAACCATGCTTTTAAATCTAACTTCAAATGAGTGGCTGTTTGCTGAGCACAAATGGACGCGCCAGAAGAACCACGATCCTATGCCCTGAATACTGTCCTTGCCAAACGATACATCAAGCTTCCCACTCTTGATGGTTCTCAGAAAGGAGTAAAAAGATACTCGTTTCCATACATCCTTCTGCATCCAACAGTCTTTCGAGGATGTATTAAAGTTCTTCTCCAGAATCCAGACGCTACACGCTTGTTTTATCTGAAAGTTGATAATCTTCCTGAATTCATTGTCTTCAATCCAAACTTTGTCTAGAATATCAACAAAGCCCAGTGACAATTTCAGAACCATCTTATTGTATTTCATAAAAATCAGAACGCGTCTTGCTTTGCAGTCAATGCAGATTTTTTCAAAGCCCTTCTTTTTCTGCGAGCTAAATTCCCTCGAAAAGAACCCATCCTCGATGAGGTTTCCAGCTTCCAGCCTGGTATATTGAAATTGATGATCATGTCCAAGTTCAAACCTTGATCTTTCAAACCCCCAATCCTTCTTCTTTTTCTCAAAGCTGATCCGCCTACCTCGTATGGTAAGAGGGTACCTGGTTAGAGCTTCTCGGTATCGGCCTCTGAAGCATATTATAGCATTGCCAGAGAACCTTCTTGTAAAGACATCGTCCACGAAATCAACCAACACTATCCCTCCATACTTTGCAAATACCTCCCTTGCTTCAACAACGCTCATTGTCAGAGGCAGGTTCTTCACAAGAAAATATGTTACCGAGGTTTGGATTTCCATAAATAATATTCTCCTCGATTTAACAAGAAAGAGATCCACAGGTTTAAAAGAGCGCGATATTTAATATTTTATAAATTAAATGTACATTTGAGCATTTATGATTCAATTTAATATTACTAAATCTGCATAAAACCAAACCCTTTTTAAAACGAAGCCAAAAAAATCCATTCGATAATCTGTGGCATAAGTCATGCAAAAAATGCATTTAATTTATCGAATAAAATACAAGATCACTTCACAATCAGAGTAAAAATAAAACTGACGAATGCACAAGTTTTAATCTTTCGCCAATCGAATCCTTGATATTTTTGTCCCAACCAGACCATCCCTACTCAAGGCTACTGGCATCGTACACATCCAACCCCAAAGCAAACATTTGTTCATATTTGGCAGGACGGATGATTTTCACCAATTATTTTTCTATCAGCTGATTTTTAGCGATATAATAAATGCCATTTTCCGTTTTTTGATTCGCTTATGATTTTGTTCAATATAATTTTTTTACGCAAGAAGAAATTTTTAAAAATAGGGGTCATTTAATTTTTATAAATGGCTTATAAAATTAAAGAATTAGTATATTATTTCTTTAAAATCAACCTATTTAAATGTAATTTAATTTAAAAACAATTTTTTAAGAAGTAAATGTTTTTATTAAAATTAAATAAAAATATTAAATATAATGACAAAATATAAATATGCAAGATACATCTTTTTAAGTTTAATTAATATAAAATTAAAGACTATAATCATGAGGAACACCAATTTGCTCAATTCAAAGAAAAAATAGTTGGTGAAAATATGTGACCATGTCATGATTCAATTTTCGTTCTCCCACCTTAATTTATATCATCAATTTTCCATTGAATTTCCAGAAATTAAGGTGGTGGAAACTGTTGACTTGTTTTTTTGAAAATTTGTCAGGAATGACAATTTGGATGCTCCTAAATCTCAAAATACGGAATCAGAGTCAACCCCTGGACAAAAACCTTCGCGGACTGCCAGACTCATAGGCTGGGAATGCAATAACCCACTACTAATTGATGAAGTGGCTGCCAGCCCGCCAGGACCCAAACCCTTAGCTGCCCTGCAGGATTCTGCAAGTGACCTGCCAGTGCAAGATGCCAGGAATTTCCCCAAGGTGCCAACACCTGATACTGGCGGTTTGCCTGGTGAAATAGACAAATTTCTCTCTGAAAGTTATTCCAAACTCCCCCAAAGTCCCAGGGAAGGCACTGAACCCAAAGAGGCACCCAATACCTGAATCAATAAATAGAAGGATTTGAAGTCTTCTCGCCCCAAAGCAGCCAGTGGCAAACTGCAAGTGCCATACTGCCATCTGAGACACCCAATGCCAACCTGCCTGAGCCCAGAAAACCCAACCAGGTAGTGAAGCCTGGCAGTGTGGTATAAATACCTGCCAGGCCAAAATCGACCCCCATCATCATTTTTAAATAAAGGTTATGAGATATTGGTTTCCCCAACTATTGCCGTATTTTATTCTTGCCATCTTCCAGTCAACCCCAATATTGTCTGCCCTCCTGCCAACCCGCCAGCTATGTACTGCCTGCCAGGTGCCCCCTTTGGTCCTGTTCATTTCACAGAGTACCCCTTAAAGCCTGAGTGTAAGGACTACACCGCTGACAACATACTAGCCTGGGATCCCTTGGCCAGGACTACCGAGTTAACCAGATACAACCGAGAAGGGCCCTGGTACGTTACCAAACCCTGCCTGTTCAGAGATAAATACAACTTCCTTCCCGCCTACCAAATGGACATGGAACCACCCGTCACCCCCAAACCAATGCCTGCCTCTGCTGTCAAGCTCCCACTGGACCATACCAACAAGCTTTTTGGAATTGTATATATTATTCTCACGGGAGTAATAGATACTATTGTCCCTGCCGTCGGTCTGTGGTTGTGGGTGGGCAAGTCAATGTTCTACCTCATTAAGTTAGCACCAATCCTTTGGTGGGCTCTGCCCACCCAGTCCGCAACCCGCCAGTTCCCAAACACTAGCAAGCCGGCTGATCAGGGTTGGTTCCCTTACATTATGATAATCTTTTTTAAACCTGGCACCCTGAGCCCCAAGATGTTGATTATTCTTGAGGCATCTTGTATGTTTTTTGTAATGATAATCACTTATTACACATTTATGATGACCAAGAACCTGATCTCTTCCGCGTGAAAGAATACGAATGTGACCCCAGATGACCCCAAGAACTCCAATCCCGCCGCCAAACTTGCCAAAGGACCCTCCTCTCAGGTTTAGAATGTAATAGTCAACCAATCCCTTACCAAAGTGGAGATTCCCCAGATGGGAAAACTCACTCTCAAAGAGGCCCACTGCGCCATGCCAGTGCTCCAACTACATTTTCAAGCCAATGCCCTATCCTATTCCAGTGACACCAAAAAGGTACTTGGAGTAGCCGTCATGCTATCAGGAGACGCCCTTGATTGGTTTGGCCAAGCCACCGCTGAAGACGTGGAATTTTGCCTAGACTATTCCAAGTTCAAAGCCGAACTGATGGCCACACAGGAAGACCGCAACAACAGATACTACGCCCTGAACTCCTTGTTGGAAATCTGGCAGGGCGCCTGTCCCATCCAAGCTTAAATTGACAAATTCCTCAAACTAAAGACTCACACCCAACTGGAAGACAAACTGGCAGCCATCATCTTCTGAAAGGGAGTCAACCTAGCAATGAAGGACTTGTTGAAGCACCATCTGCCCACCCTCAGCCTAGACAATCTGGTTCCCCTGTGAAAGGGCCTTAGTATGAACCAAGAGAATGCTGGCCCCACCCAGACCCGCCAAACCTGAGCATCAACCCCCAACAGAACAGGAATGACACCCAAAGAGCTCCAACAACACTATTTCAAAGGACTCTGTTTCCACTGCCACAAGGCGGGCCACTTGACCAGAGCCTTCCCTAAGAAGAACACTGCCCCAGTATCACTGGTGCAAATAAACACTTCTTCCCAGTCTTACAAATTCATCCAAGTGACCATAGAACTATTGGGAAACAAGCGCCAGATTGAAACTTTTATTGATACAGGAGCTGATGAAAGCTTCATTGACACCAGCCTGGCAAAGGAACTAGGTATGACAGCTTCAGAGCGTAGCCTACAAGTAGTCATGGGAAACAGCTCTCTGGATACTGGCTATGAGTGTGAACAAGAACTCCTGTTGAAAATTGGACATAATGTGTACCTGTTGTCCCTGATCCTGTTACCTGGACTACCCCACCCCCTCATACTGGACAACTCCTGGTCCAACAAACATGGCCTGATCCTGAACTATTGCAAACAAACCGCCACGTTGGGCTGACCTGAATCTTGCAACACCGTCCCCTTTTGCATGAGCCATGGCCAAACCCCTACCAACAAACTCTTAACCATAAAGATAGAACCTAGTGTGGGAATACTACCTACCCCCCTACAGAAATGGGACCATGTGTTTAGTGAATAAGAAGCCACAAAACTACCCAGCCATTCAATATACAACCACACCATAGACCTGATACCAGGAACCCAACCTCACCACAGCCCCATCTATAACTGCAACCACCACAAACAAGTAACCTTGAAAGCATACCTGGAAGATATGACAAAAAAGGGGTTCATCCAAGTGTCAAAGGCCCCCTGCTCATCATCCATGCTGTTTGTAGGAAAAAAAGATGGTGGGATGCACCCATGCGTGAATTACCAAAAACTGAACAACATCACAGTGAAGAACCGCTACCCCATCCCCAATGCCAATGACCTCAGTGATGTACTGACTGGAGCCCAGGTGTACTAAAAAATTGACCTCTGAGATGTGTTCAACCAAATCTGAATCAAGGACAGAGACAAATACAAGTCAGCCTTCAAAACCTGATATGGGCTGTACAAGTACCTGGTGATGCCCTTTGGCCTCTGCAACGCCCCCAGCACCTTCCAAAGGATGATCAACACCGTCCTAGGGGAATACCTTGACCGCTTCTGTGTGGCATATCTGGACAACATCCTCATCTACAGCAAGTCTCACAAGGAACACCTGCACCACCTGGACCTCATATTGGAGAAACTCTCCCAAGCCAATTTACATGCTAAGCTCAAGAAGTGTGAATTCTTTCAGTCTGAGGTTGAATTCCTGGGATACGTAGTGAAGACTGGCGGGTTTGCAATGGCACAGGACAAAGTAGAAGCAATAACGTCTTGGCCAATGCCCAAATGTAGGAAAGATGTGAGAAGTTTTTTGGGCCTGGCAAACTATTGCAGGGATTTCATCCAAAAAATTTCTCTCATCACCCTGCCCCTGACCCGCCTGTGCTCTGACAAGGTCACCTTTGTCTGGACTCCAGAATGCACCACCGCTTTTGAGACCCTGAAACTTGCCTTCACCTCTGCCCCTGTCCTGGCCATGCCCAACCCATCCAAGCCTTTTGTGCTGGAAACCAACACATCCAACTTTGCGGTGGGAGGGGTCCTTCTTCAGGAAGGAGGGGATAGTATGCTACATCCTGTAGCATATTACTCCAAGAAAATGCTGCCTGCCAAAGGAAACTACCCAATCTACAACAAGGAGATGCTTGCTATAATGAAGACCTTGAAACATTGGTGCCAGTACTTATGTGGCGCTGAGTTTCCAGTAAAAGTTCTAACCAACCACAAGAACCTGGTTTACTTCTTTAAACCCAGACAGCTGAACCAAAGGCAGGCCAGATGGGCCTTAGAACTGGCCAACTACACCTTGACCATCAACTACAAACCTGGAAAGGTGAACGTGGTACCTGACGCCCTGAGTAGAAGAGCAGATATGATTCCCACCACAGCTGAGACCAAGGACCACAACACCCATGTACTCCTCAACCCTGCCAGCCTAGGCATCCAACTGATGTTCATAAATATCATGGCCTGTAAGCCTGACATAATTGAGGCGCAGAAATTAGACAATTATTCAGCAGAACTCATTGCCAACTTGACCTCAGACCCAGATAGCCGACACTACAAGAAGGGATTCTCATTGAAAGGAACCACCCTGCTATTACACAACCAGATCTATGTACCAGAAGGTGAAACAAGGACCAAAGTACTCATAGACTATCACAACTCAGAGATGGCCGGCCATCCTGGCAGACTCAAGACAATCCAAGGAATCAAGAAGAATTATGCTTGGCCCCAACTGGACAAAGATGTGGCTGCCTACATCAAAGGCTATGAGACATGTGGAAGAACCAAACCCCGTAGATCCAAACCTAAAGGCTTGCTAAGACCACTAGACATACCTTTGGGACCCTGGCAGTCTGTTTCAATGGATTATATTGTGGAAATTCCCCCTTATAATTAGTTCAATGCAATCCTAGTCATGATAGATAGATTCACTAAAATTCCCTATTTTGTCCCTACCACTACCCACTGCACTGCTGCAGAGACAGCTAGACATTTCCACGACCTCATCCTAACCCAACATGACACTCTGACAGAAATCATCACTGATAGAGGACCACAGTTCACCTCCAACTACTGGGCTCAGGTGATGAAGAATTTGGGGGTAAAGCACTGCATATCAACCTCCTACCACCCACAGACTGACAGCCAGACTGAACAAGTGAACCAAATACTTGAACAGTACCTACAATGCTATGCCAACGCCAACCAAGATAACTGGGTCAAGATGCTACCCATGGCACAGTACGCCTACAACAGCAAAGACCATGCATCTACTGGAATGTCCCCCTTCAAAGCCAACTACGGTTTTGACCCCATATGGGACCCTAGCATTGGAAACAAGGAAACCAACTGTCTGGACGCGCCTGGATTGAACAGATCCACAACACCCAAATTATATGCCTAGCAAACCTGAACCAAGTAATACAGACATATAAGGCCTTTGCTGATCAACAACAGACCCCTGGAAAACCACTCCAAGTTAGAGACAAAATCTATTTGGACTCCCATAACGTGCCCCTACATGTGTCTTGCAGAAAACTAGCTCACAAAAGAAGCGGACCACACAAGATCACCAAGCTCATTGGAGAAGTTGCCTTCAAGTTAGACCTACCCCCCACGTGGAAGATCCATAATGTGTTTCATTGTGCCCTGCTGTTCAAAAATATGGAAACTCCCTTCCCCACCAGAAGATCAAGTCAAGCCCCCCGCCAATCAGGAAGGACCACTCAATTGAGTACAAAGTTGAGTACATCCACGACAATTGGGTCTAATACAAGACCCCCCAGTACTACGTCAAGTGGTCAGGCTACCCCCCAGAAGAAAGCACCTGGGAACCCTTGAGCAACCTAACTAATGCCAAACAGGCTATCCAACAATACCTTGAGAAGAAGGCCCTGAAAGGGGAAATTTTGGGGGGAAAAGGGGATGATGTCAGGAATGATAATTTGGATGCTCCTAAATCTCAAAATACGGAATCAGAGTCAACCCCTGGACAAAAACCTTTGCGGACTTCCAGACTCATAGGCTGGGAATGCAATAACCCACTACTAATTGATGAAGTTGCTGCCAGCCTGCCAGGACCCAAACCCTTAGCTGCCCCGCAGGATTCTGCAAGCAAACTGCCAGTGCAAGATGCCAGGAATTTCCCCAAGGTGCCAACTCCTGATACCGGCGGTTTGCCCGGTGAAATAGACAAATTTCTCCCTGAAAGTTATTCCAAACTCCCCCAAAGTCCCAGGGAAGGCACTGAACTCAAAGAGGCACCCAATACCTGAATTAATAAACAGAAGGATTTGAAGTCTTCTTGTCCTAAAGCAGCCAGTGGCAAACCGCCAGTGCCAAGCGCTACACTGCCATCTGAGACACCCAATGCCAACCTGTCTGAGCCCAGAAAAACTGACCAGGTAGTGAAGCCTGGTAGCGTGGTATAAATACCTGCCAGGCCAAGATCAACCCCCATCCTCATTTTTAAATAAAGGTTATGAGATATTGGTTTCCCCAACTATTGCCGTATTTTATTCTTGCCATCTTCCAGTTAACCCCAAGATTGTCTGCCCCCCTGCCAACCCGCCAGCTATGTACTGCCTGCCAGGTGCCCCCTTTGGTCCTGTTCATTTCACAGAGTACCCCTTAAAGCCTGAGTGTAAGGACTACACCGCTGACAACATACTAGCCTGGGATCCCTTGGCCAGGACTACCGATTTAACCAGATACAACCGAGAAGGCCCCTGGTACGTTACCAAACCCCGCCTGTTCAGAGATAAATACAACTTCTTTCCCACCTACCAAATGGACATGGAACCACCCATCACCCCCAAACCAATGCCTGCCTCCGCTGTCAAGCTCCCACTGGACCATACCAACAAGCTTTTTGGAATTGTATATATTACTCTCACGGGAGTAATAGATACTATCATCCCAGCCGCCAGTCTGTGGTCGTGGGTGGGCAAGTCAATGTTCTACCTCATTAAGTTAGCACCAATCCTTTGGTGGGCTCTTCCCACCCAGTCTGCAACCTGCCAGTTCCCAAACACTAGCAAGCCGGCCAATCAGGGTTGGTTCCCTGACAAAATTAGTGTTTTTTAAATCTACTTAATTTTACATATATTGCTTCTAATTACAATAACTTGTTGTATTCTTATTAGCTTATTTTCTGCTACTATTTAAAAGTTTACCACAAATGTTAATTTATTCATGTAAATGAATTTTTATGTTGTAACTGTGCTGTATTAGCAGAGTTACAATAGGGAAAGTTGGAAACTAAATAATTTAGCTTTATTCTGGTATTGAGATTCTATAGTTGTAGTGATTACTTAGGAGAAATAAGATTCCCATGGATCAATCATTTGGATGTTAAGGGGGTGGCTTGTTCCTACTAGTGAGTGAAGCGCTGAATCAAGTGGCCCCTGAATTGAGGTTGATATTGATTCTTGTTTCCTGATTTGGTCATTCAAGTTGACTTCTGCATTTGGCTTTGAGTGCCAGGATAGTCAAGTCAATATATGGGGTTTTTTGTGCAGAATCTAGCCAGGGGTTGACAGCAGCAGCGCCCATTTCAACGCTTTGTTGACATGGTCACTGTTGAATCAAAACTCAAAATCTCCTATGTTTTTTGCTAGTCACACTAGCTTAATTCACATTTTATAAAGCGTTCAGGGGTGCAAACCCAGAAAACACGGCAAAATTGTGGTCATTCTGACATAATTTAATATTAAGCTTAATAAAAATCTTGATTTAATCAGATTTTTCCTTTACATTTACTAATAAAAATAGTTTATTTTTTATTCATTTTCACGACCTAAAAGTGTCAATGTTGACATTTTATAAGCCAAACTTATTTTTAATACTAAAACTGAAACATCTACAACAAAAAAATTAAGTAAACATTTAAAAATATTTTTTATTAAATTAATATATATAAAATGCATTGTGAATATAGCTAATTGTTGAAATGAACATCTTATAAATATATATGTGGCACTTATTCTGGCTTTAATATATTAAGTGGATTGTTGGTTAACAGCAATATGATAATTTAAGTGTGAGTTACTATGTAAGTTACTATAGAATTCATTATTAAAAATAATGTTGACACTCAGAAATATTGTCTATTTGCTTGTGATAATCTGCTGGGGTGGAGTTAAGCAAATTAGAGTGGTGCAATTAAGCCTAGATTAATATGCCACCTCATATAAAGAATGTTGTAAGTGACATTGTTGACACTTTACCCTGTTCATTACTCAAGACAACTTTCTTAACAACTTACAATATATGCAATGGTAAAATATCATATTACCACTACCCAAATATAATTTTTAATAAAATAACAAAGAACTCTGATAATTTTTAATTTATTTTCATATTTTTTTAATTTTATTATATGAACAAAAATACACAGAAAACGGTTAATATTTGCTAGCCCGCTTAAATTTAAACTAAGCATACTATGTTTTTTTTATAGTAAAATATCAAGAAAATGTTGACAGTGTTAATGTTATTAAAAATAATGTCTACAATTTTTCTAATTGACAGTGAGAATTCAGCATTTTTACTAATCATCAATTGTAATGTCAACGCTTTTCATTTCTCACATATGAAACATAATGTTTTAATAATAAAATCATCTGAAATTTTAACATGTTGTATTTTTAACTTTTTGTTTTCATATTTTCTAATTTTTTAAAATATATATATATAAATATAGTAATTTTACATATTTCTCTTAAATTTTATCTTGTTATTTAAAACTATGATAAAATAAAAACCATACAAGTATTTTTTAACTTTTAAATGCCAATAAAACCCATCTAATATTTACTTTTTATATATTATGCTTTTTAAGTTGTTTAGTTATTTTTTTACATACATTGCTTTATTTTAAACCATTTTACTTATTATTTTAGGACAAAAACACCTCAAAGCAACAAAAGGGTACCAAGCGTCCCTCCAAGGCCCCCAAGACTCCAAAGAAAAAGCCTGTCTCATCAAAGAAGGCCACTTCTAAGCCCTCCCTAAAGCCTTCACCAAAGCCCTCTCCTTATCCCTTCTCCAAGAAGAGCCCTGCTCACTCCACTGGGGGAGAGGAAACTGATGGTTTAGTTACTGATCACAGTTTCTAAAACTCTGCTTCAGACAAGGAGCCTATCAAGAAGCGGCACCAGGCCAAGAAGTCCCATCCAAAGGATAAGTCTCCCACACACAAGGAGCACCAAGATAAGCCCCCTTCTGCTCCCCCATCAAACTCCTCTCCTTCCAGTCCATCAGGGGATGATTCAAAGCCCCGCCCTGATTACTTCCCTGACTTCTGCCATGCTCCTGCTGGCCCCTGGGACCCTCTTGTTGCCCAAAATATCTGCAATGTTGATGGGAAGCTCAAGGTTCCTTCCACCTTGCCAAAATACTTCCCCATAATGAGTGTCAAATGGGGGCTAGCCATGGTAGCAAAAGGTTACATCTTCTCCTGTAATAACACCAACTGGGGCTTCAAGAGCTGCCACTATACCTGTGAGGACTGCTCCTGCCCAGTGCAGCTCAGCACTGAGTGCTGGGACTTATTCCAAACAATTAAGGGTTATAATACTTGCACAATTCCCAATACAACCATAGCCTGTCTCTTGAAATGGTACCTTGTGCAGATCATGCCTACCTCTAAGGACCTTTTCCCCACCCAGCTGGCTGTGCTTGCCTGTAAGCACCTCTCCCCACCAATCTGAAGAGGATGCCTACCCACAGCCAGTTGGTTAAGTTTGTTAGTGATAGGCCCCAAGCCACCAATCCCCTGGCCAAAAGTGCCACCACAATTAAAGACCTGATGCTTTCTGATGCCCTCAAGAAAACTGAGGATGGAGATATGTTTCTGCTCCATTACAATGGGCAGGAAGTAGAGGATAGGATCATTGTGTACGCCACAATCCAAAACCTGGAGTAGCTCAACACTGCTATCACCTGGCTGTGCAACGGCACATTTGCAACCTGCCTAACCTTTTTCAAGCAGCTTTAGGTCCTGCATGGGAAATTTGATGCCCAGGTAATTCCTCTTGTTTTCTTTCTCCTGCCTGGTGCCAAGACAGAGGTCTACGCCAGAGCATTCAAAATTGTATGTAATGCTTTGATCTCCCTTCCTGCCAACCAGCTCCCCCTCCCATCCACGCCACAAGGGCCAATTCCTCCTCTTCTGAGAAGGATGAGTCCACCCTAGCCGCAGAGCAGCTAGCTCATGCACACTCACTTAGGCCAAAGGTAATTATCATGGGCTTTGAGAAAGCTCAGTTCAGAGCCTTTGAGGCCACCTTTAATGGAGAAGTACAGGGCTGCTTCTTCCATTTTAGGCAGGCCCTTGTCAAACACCTCAAGAGCAAGAAGGAGCTCTTCAAGAAGTATCTCAATGATGATAAATGGAAGTGCTGCTTTTCCATGACCCAGTTTGCTGCCTTGGCTTTTGTGTGGCTGGAGCATACTGGGATTGGCTTTGAGGCCCTCCTGGGGGATGCTTATATCAAGAAGCACTCTGCCATTTTCAAGGGCTACCTTGATTACTTTGAGCGGCAATGGGTAGGCAAGAAGGTGACTGCCCAGAGAGGAAAGAGCGGGGCCACAGCGCCATGGAACTTCTAGAGCGCCTGTCTCAAGGAGGAGATGAAGACCATGTTCAGCCTGGAAGTGTGGCACAAGCACCTGAAGGTGAAGTTTGTGTCCAACCTCAAGTACAAAAAATTCTTCTCCAAGCTGCAGGAGGAGCAGGCCTGGAATGTCTCTAAGTTTTGTGACCTGGCCAACCAGGTGGCCCCCAAGAAGAGAAAGTCCAAGGAGCAGGACTACCAGGAGAATGTTCAGAAGATAATGATGAAGAAGTATAAGGTGGCAGAGATCAAGAAGTACCTAGAAGATGTTGCAACTGCTCTTGCTGGTGGCTTCAATTAGCCCAGTAAACTTTGCTTTTCTTTGCTTTGCTTTTCCTGGATTGTTTTTACTTCTGGATTTTTATATTTATTTATTTTTTTGGATAGTAATAATCTTTTTAGGTTTAAATGGTAAAATTCAGATATAGTTTCAATGTGGTTTAGTAAGAAATATCTGATATTTGGTTAATTTATCTTTAAGGCATGAGTTTTTTCAGTTAGGCTTATGTAAAGTATAATAAATTAAATATAAAATTTTCTTATATTTTGTAGAATTATGATATATTAAATATCTGTATTTTTGGTTCATTGGGATTTTAATTTTTATGGGAATAAAAAATAATTTTATAATAAAGAGTGTAAGTTACATAGTAAATTGAAAAATACTTGATTATATCTCCTTATTAATATTACTTATGGTATTTTTATTGCATTTTTAGAATTTCCTGGAATTTTTTTAGTATAATAATGTATTTAAAAATATTTTTTATATTAAAAATGTTCAGGGTAAAGTGTTTTATTAATTAAAAAGTGTCAACATCCAGGAGACGACATTATGTAAAACCAGGTTGTCACTTTACTATAGTGTCAATAAAAGTGTTGACACTATTAGTGTCAACATGGGCGCTGTTGCCAGGTTGACACCAGAGTTCAACATTTACTTAAGTTTGAAAAACACCATAAGGAATTCCACAGACTTGGTTTCCATCAATGCTAAAGAATTTGATACATCTTTTATTATTGACAAAACTACAGGGTCAACCCCCCAGCAAGTTTCTGCACAAGAGGATCTGTGGCCCTTAAACCAAATTCCCTATGACCTGCAGCCAAATGTGGAAGTCAACTCAAATTAATAAATCTAACAACAAGAACTAGTGACAATCCCAGCCAAGTGGAAAACCTAATTGGGTGCTTCACTCATTACAAGGATCACACCACCCCCTGCCTAATCCAATGATTGATTGTCACAATCATGTTACTTGTAAATGATCCTCTCAAACTATATAAGTGATATCTCCCAATAAAGATAATTATATAGTTTTCATATAATTTCTCCTTGCAACTTTCTAATACAGAACAGTTACAATACTATAGACTCTATACAGATCTATATGGTGGGTTGGTCTGGAACCATGGGATCTCTGATAACAACCCATCCTGCCAGGGATATTCTGGATATTAGCAAAGGAACCGCCAACATCTGCTCTATCCCATAAAATAAGATAGCTATTTTGGATTATCAGCAGCATTTTTCCTTATCAGGGGAAAATGTTGCAAAAACAAAGGTTTAAAATATATTTCTGGAATTTTGAAAAGGTTTGTTTTATAATACCTAGCCCTTTCACCCACCTCCAGCCACCTGCCTTCCAGGCCCCTGCAGGTTGTGCGCCAGCCCACCCCTGCTGGCCAGGGCCCCACTTCCTAGCCAGCAGCACCCAGGGAAACCCTGTACCTCCCAAATTGGCAATCCCAAAATGAGAATTATCCAAGTTTGTTGCTCTGCAGCATATGAGGTTAAATTAGGCACTAACCCACTTTCCAGTACTCAGACCCAAATATTAATTCCCCTAGCCCCTCCTGATATGGGAAAACAGGGAATCTAAATTCAACAATGACATTCAGGTTCCCCATAAAGGCTATCCTAACCCAACCCAACCCAAATGATGTCAATGGGGATGCTAACCAACCTTTTGGACTTGCCAATCATCAGAACCATCCCAGAGAGGAAATTTATACAGATTATTTAATGGTGGGAACCCCAGTGTCTAGTTTTGAACTATATATGCCCCACAGAAGGACTACTATATAATAAAGCATGGCACCTTGGCAATAGTTGTGCTACTGCTGAGAGAGCTTACCCACAACTTATATCCCATAAAAAAACTACTTCATAGCACTGAAAGTAGAGCTCTGAGCCTATTCACTCTTTCCTTGAACAGGAGATGCATCATCTTGTATTCTCTGCTATCATTGCAGCATGCTTGGGATTGGGGGCCACCAAGCAACTTTTTGTCAGGGATTTCTCCTCTGACTTCCTTAATGTTTTGGATAATTTTAATTTTACTGCATTATCACAGACAGCAAACAACAAGGATTTAAGCATACAAGTACATTTAGATAAAGAACCTAGTGGTTTTTGTACTCTGAACCCTAAAGGAGGACTCAATGTTAGTTTACTATCAATGTTAGACGTATATTACCTATTTATATGGACTTATTTCAATTGTCTTTTGTTTTTGCTTTCAATCCTAGATTAGTGAATGTTATTATATTTAACAAAGACGTCACCTACTACTTGGATGATGATTGGCTATCTGGTCAACAGTTTCTGTCTTTAAACCAGGTGGCTAAGCCAGCAGCTTTCAAATGCCTTATCTTACATGAATACACACAACTCCGCTTTTTTCCTGTGTGCAGACACAGAAATGGTTCTGTTTGATCTGTTTTTTCTGTCTCTCTTGGCTTATAGATATTATAACCAGTCAAGTTAAGCAATCTCTTTTACAACATCTCTCAAATAGCTTCTTCCTGAAGAAACCTTGGCTTTTAACCTCTTCTTCTCAATGAACCTTTCCTTTATTTTTGATCTTCACAAGTAGTATTTAAGTTAGCTTTATTATTAATTTATCCTTGTTACAACAATTAAGATTATTTCTTCCATTTTTATCTTGTACACTCTTCCATTTTGATACTTACTAATAGCACAAAGAGAAACTATTTCCTGTTCTGGCTCCTATTCCTTCACCTGCCTGTTGTCCTTTCCCTTGAAGGGCCAACCCATACCACTGACTGGTGCAACTCTTCTCCAGAGGATTCTAATTAAGAGAAGTCTCTGGATCATGGCTGGCTTAAATACCCTTCTGGACACTGGGGCAGAAAATTCAACCATGTCTGTTCCAATCCTAAGCCTCCCAAAGCAGAGATTTCCCTGGTTTGACCCAACATATCCTTCTACCTGCTTATATACCTAGTAGGGTATTATCTCCTAGGAAGGTTTATCTTCATTATCGGGAGATTTGTCTATCTGGGCCATTTGGGGCATCTTGCAAGTGTTACAGTTCCTATTGGTTTGGTTATTACAGGGTTACATTTAGGGGCCTTGGCCCACAAGATTGGGGATTTATTCCCTTTCAAGTGGGTCCCTGACACTTTTGAACATTCTGGACCCACCTTAGATAACCCAGAGGGTACATACTACAAGGAGCTGCCCCAGTTCAACCACGCCAACAAGTTCTCCTTGATTCACCCTGAAGTAGCAGCCTATACTGCCACCCATTACGTCCAGATGTACCTCTCTGGATGTTTGGGAATCTAACCTTCATGTCAGGGTGCTCTTTTAGGTTTATGATGGTATATACAATAACTACCTCTCCATCTGGATCACAGGTGGTAAACCTGACTCCTTACCTTGCTGAAGCAATCCCATACTTTTTGGGACGTTGAAAATCTTTTTATGATATCTAAGGGGCAGCAAGGTCCCACATGGATCTGTAGCATGGCTGATTTAATAGCTTCCTATATGGGCTGAGGATATTTCTATATATTGAGCCAACAAAGATGATGCTTTATGAGGATTACAATAGATTTACTATGCAGGGGTTCCAGTTTCTTTGTGGGGATAGGGAATGCTTAAGGATAGTCAACAGTAACACTCTTACATCAAGCATCTGGCTCAGAAAAAACTGAACCATTATTGGCACAAGCAGAGGGTTTGGAAACTTTTATTGAGCCTTTTATTGACCCTGCCAAAATGACCATATTTTCTTTTGACGTTCCTGGACCAGAACCTCCAGGAGCTACCCAGTTCAGGCTGGCTTGGCAAGCAGGTCCCTCATTAGGGTCCACTTTTCTGGTCAACAGTGACCATGCCAATATAGGCCCTGATGCTGATCATCAGTGGGGGCTGGGATATATCTAAACATACCCCAAGGCATACTTTTGAGTTAATTTTGCTTGAACACTGGATATACAGTATTTTCTAAACCTGTTGAGATAAACATATATTAGTCAATTCAGAACGCATAGGTTCAATCATAAAAACAAATTTAAACTTGAACCAGTTGACAGTTAATTTACTCAATAAAGCTTCCATTTATATATGACTGAAAAACAAAAATAGTCAATCACACTACAAAATTAAAGTAAAATACTGAATTCCAAAAATGAGATAGCAAACTCATGAAGCTCAAATTCAAAATAAACCCAATCCAGTCACATCCTGAAGCATTCTACATCAAATTTGACTATTAGTGTGTGGCAAATATGATACAAACAGAGAAAACATGAGGTTCAGTCACAAAAGCAATGAGCTCAAACACAAAACAGCTCATTTTTTTTTGAAAATATTGACTGTTTTTGGGACTCAAATTGGAAATAGTGGAATCAGGAGTGAATCCACCAAAATCTATTCAGGGAATACAACTTTATTTTCAATGTACATGCATCTAAATTTGGACATCTATGTCTGAGAGAATGTCTTAAAAATGAGCACTCACTTATATAAAATTAATTTTCTAGAAATACTTTGATTTTCTGTTTTTAATAGAATTTTGATTGATTTTTGTAATTATGAGTTTTTCAAGTGAAATTAACTTTGACATTGTTAAAGAGAAGTACATGGAACTACTCCAAGCTCAGGCTGCTGATCAAGGGAGCACAACCACTGTTGTGTTTGGCTCCTGGGGACAACATCCAGGAGGACACGGCAGGAAATCTTTATAACAAAATATTTGAGGTTCAAAGCTAGCCTTGGGTTAGCCTTCAGGGAAAAATTAAGGGCACATACCTTAATTTCCTGGAATACAAGATGTGAAATTCCTTTTGGCAGAAGGAAAGGAAAAGCTCAAAGAATATTAAAGCCAATGCAAATGTGGATAAACTTGTCTTTATTAGGAGAAATGATTCTACTTAAATAGTAGACAAAGGTCAATGATCACTCACTAGTTAAACAGAGTGGCAGGAGGGGTCACGTTGAGATGAGGTCATACCAGGATCAGTCATTGACAGGTACAATAATCCGGAATGGGTGGATATTGAACCAGACCCATTTGTAGAAGGCAAGGAATTCCCAAAATCAAAAGCAAAACCAACTAAATCTTTGCACATATCAATATTTGAAGGCCATATCAAAATAGCATCAATGGCGCAATTTACAACATCTCCCCCCTCAAGATTGGACACAGGGAGCTGATATTTGTGGAGGAATTCAGAGCGTACTTGGGCTAAAGGATGGCCAGAGGACAATAGCTTCACAGTGTATTCAACACCCTTCTTGTAGATGACTTCACAAGGTCTGACCCAGAGGGAGTCTAGCTTATGTGCACGCTCCCCCCAGAACAATTTTGATAATAGAGGACTAGGTCACCTACTTGGTACTAAGATAGGGGCTCTGGAAGTGTTAGAGGGCAAGAGTTCCAGGGCTTTGACCTTGTAAGCAGTAGAGTAGGCAGTAGCTTGGATGTCAATGATACAGTTAGTCAAGTCTTTGACATGAGCTTTGGGATTAGTAGAGGCGTCAACCTCCATCAACGGGGGTCCCAAGATTGAGGGGGTAGTGGCTTCTTGTCCATACAGTATGGCAAAGGGGGACTGGCCAGTCACTTGGTGTCTGCTGAGTCTATACACAAAGAAGGCAGCAGGGAGGAACATATCCCGGTTAGTGGCGTCAGAGAGTGTAAACTTCTGCATGATGGACACAAGGGTGGAGTTTATTTGTTCCACAGTCCTGTTAGTGGATGGGTTATATGGTGTAGAGAAGTATTGATGTGTACCCATAGTTTCTACAATGGACGTTATGAGGCAAGCATTAAAGTTGGTCCCATTGTCAGAAAGCAGGACTTGAGAGCAACCATGGCAGTAGAAGATGTCTTGCAATAAGAAACTAGCTGTGGTTTTGGCGGTTATATATTTGGTTGCTCTGGCTTTCATCCATTTGCTAAAGTGGTCTACAGCTACTAAGATGAATCAACATCCAGACCTAGAACGCGGTAGAGGGCCAACAGCATCAATACTCACAGTGTGAAAGGCATGCTTAGGGGGAACAATCTTGAACTGATGTAGTGAAGGTCAGGGGCATTGGAGCTGACAAGAATGACAGGAGGCAAGGACTTCTTGAATTAGGAGGCGCATATTCTCCCAGTAGATGTTCTTACACAACCAATCATAAGTTTTTGTTATGCCCCTATGTCCTGTGTCAATGTGGGCTTGGAGAATGATGGCAACCCTCATGCTAGGTTGGATGTAAGGCAGAAAAGCGTTGTTGACTTTCTTGAAGAGTTGTCTATCTCAAATCACAGTGTCCTTGGATAGAACTTGTAGGGCTAGACAAATGTCTTCTGGTTCAGTGGTATAGGAGTCAGGGTACCCTATCAATTTGTATAGGCAATCAGTATCAGCGGGATAGATGGCTAGTATGGGCATTCTTGACAAACCATCAGCATTTTGATGTAGCGCCCCAGGGCAATGCACTACAGTGGAATCATATCCTTGCAGGCGTAAAACCCAGCAGGCTAGTTGACCTTCAGGCTCCTATAATTGCTGCAGCCACTTTAGAGAGGAGTGGTCAGTGACTACTGTAAAGTGAGTCCCATAAATTTAGTGTCTGAACTGTTTTACTGCATGCAAAACAGCTAGGCATTCCTTTTCTGTGACGCTATAATTCTTCTTGTGTTTGTTGAGGACTCACAAAGAGTAGGCCACAGGTTGGTCTACGCCTTCATTGTAAAGATGGGTTAAATAGCACCCAAAGCTACTCTGCTTGCGTCAGTATACAAGATAAACTCTTTATCATAATCAGGGTAGACTAGGATAGGAGCCTCTTTTAGTTTGGCTTTCAGCGCTTCAAAAGACTATTGTTGGCTGTCAGTCCACTCAAAGGGTACACTGAAAAGGAGTTGGACGAGAGGTTTGTTTAATTCAGCAAAATCAGGGATGAACTTTCAATAGTACCCCATCATGCCAAGAAACACTTGGACCTCTCATTGGCTTGTGGGTGCAGCATCTTGTCAATGGCTTTCACCTTATTATTCATAGGGCATATTCCAGTTTGGGTGACCTTGTGGCCCAAGAATTTGAGTTGTTCCTTGAAAAAAGAGCATTTAGAGGGTTTGAGTTTCAAGCTTGCCTCTCAAATTTTAAGGAAGACAACTTTGAGGTGATTGCAACGGTCAGTAAAGGTGGAGCTGAACACAGTAATATCAGCAAGGTATACAAGGATGCAGGAGAGCTTCAAATCTTGTAAGATGGAGTCCATAGCCCGTTGAAATGTAGCAGGGGTATTGCATAGTCCTTGTGGGATACAAGTGGGCTCAAAAAGGCCTTCTGAGGTGATAAGCGCAGCCTTTTCTCTATCTTCAGGAGATAAGTTGACCTGCCAGTATCTTGAGGCAAGATCCATAGCAGAGAAAAACTTTGATCCCCTTAATCTTCTAAGCACATCATCAATTATAGATAGAGAATAAGAGTCCTTTTTGGTGAGCAAGTTCAGGTGACAGTAATCCATCACAATGCGGTGGCCTCCATCCTTCTTTTTGAGGATCAACAATGGGGAGACCCAAGGGCTCTGAGAGGGAGCTAGTAGCCCAGTGTCTAAGAGCTGCTTGAGTTCCTTAGAGACCTGAGCATCCTCTACCCTAATACAGCGGTATGGTTTGGCATAAAAGGAGGTTCATCACCAGTATCAATCTGATGGATGACCCCTTTTGCTAGGCTATAGTCCGTAGGTCCAGAGGCAAAGATATCCTTAAACTGGTCTAGCAGTTCCAGAACATCTTTTTGTTGAATGGGCAACAGTTGTGAAAAGTCTTCAGCAGTAAAAGGGAGAGAACCTGTGGGTCTCCTTCAGGCAAGTTGAAATCACTAAACATTCTAAAAGGGTAGAGGGATGTCACTTGCTCTGAACCTAATATGCAATCATGTCCAACAACCTGTCCCTTGGTCACCTGCATAGAAAGGGAGGTCAGGTTATCCAACAACAGCTGTACAGGCTCCTTGTGAGTTTGATCCAAAATCCCAGGGAATAACCGAGGCTCTTTACAGCTTAGGGAATTGGGTGAATATAGCTCCAGAAAGAATTTCTCAGGGAACTTGTAGGATATCTGGGAGTCTATAATCACTTGGGAGCCTGAAGGGATGGTAATAGATGCAGGGGCAAGAAGAGGCACACCCTCCTCTGTAGGATAGGAAGGAGGAGGGGAGCGCATATTGGAGGAATGAGTCCTGTACTTGAGTGAGAAGATATCAGTGGGGTACTTGAGCACACAAGTCTTAAGACATTTTCCTGGGAGACATGGGGCTTCTTCAAATATTAAAAGGATCTCATACCCTAGGAGAGATATGTATCTATCTCTCAGGTTCAAAATCCCACTGTACTCTCAAAGGAACTGCATACCAACCAGGAAATTATAACTTTTGTTTTTGAGGACAACAGCAGGGGAAGCAATGAGGAGTTTCCCAAACCTTATTGGTAAAGTGGAGTAAGCACCAATGGCTCAAGTTTATGCCATGCCAGCTGTGCCATACAACTGAGTGTAGCTAAGGTCAGGAGCCAGCTTAAGTTTTTTTATCAACTTGCACAATACCACATTGACTGGAGAGCCTGTGTCCAAGATAGCCTTGATCTTAACCTTTTGGATCAATACTTCCACACAAGTAGTATCTTTTCCAAAGGGGGGGGGTAAGACAGCCAGCAAATCCTGGGAAGCTTTCAATTCTTTCTCCCATTTGGCCAGCATGCCTTGTAAGGCAGGAATTTCCTTATACACAGTCCGCAAGGAGAGCAATACAGTCACATTATGAAAGAAAGCTTCTGCTAGTTTAGCAGCCTCTTTAGAGGAATCTACCAATACAGGGGGACAATGAGCCTGGTCCAAGTAAGGTCAAAACACTACAGCCTTAGCTTCAGTTATAGATGGCCAAGTTGTAGTTGTGGTTTTCCCTGAACGTAGCTTGTAAGGGACGGAGACTGTCTCTGGGACTGCCAGCACCAAGTAGCCATAACCATCAGACTCATCACAGTCAGAATCCTCAGGCTCAGAATAACTAGAGAGGTTATGAAACAAGTGAAGGATAGTCAGGCCAGCCAAGGGGGAAGATTCCTCACCAGAAGGAGGATCAGGAGGAGACGGGGAGATTGATCAGCATAGAGCGTCTCCACCTCTAAGCTGACCTCTCTTTTACCGCCTCTTCCTTGGGGTCACAACCTTCTACTTGGGGATTAGTGCAAGTACACAAGTGATTTCCTACTTGACCACAGTTATGGCATCCTTGTCTCTTAGACAGCCCACTTGAGCCTAGGGTCATAATGCACAGAGCGCAGGAGGTGGTTCCTGTATTGTTGGCCTTATTCTTGCGCACTACGGTACCCCCATGGGTCAAATGCATGTCTTGTAAGAGGGTCTTGATACTCTTCATTGAATTAAGGGAAGCTTTGTGGGCCTTGAAGTGCAGACATAGAATTTGGTTCACCTTCAAAGCATTCAAACATGCTGTGTACGCTTCCCGGGGAGTTAATTGACAATTGGTGATCAACCGTTATCCTTAAATATAGAAACAATTGGCAAACTCAGCCAAGGTTTCTTTGGTCTTAAATGAAATATGCATAAACACATCCTTCTTGAATTCCAAGCTGAGATCCCTTCAAACTCTTTAATTATGAGTTGCTTCATGTCATCCCAAGTGACAATAGAAGGGAGTTTGGGGACCACAACTTCTTGGCATGTGGGATGCAGGCAGGTAAGAATATGCTCCTTCTTAAGTTCATCAGTGGCCCTACACATTGCAGTCTTGTAAATTGTCAGAAAAGCAGCAATGGTAGAGGTTTTAGGGTCAAATATCTTCTTGAACAAAGGCTTGTAATTGGGGTCAATGGATGAGGAGGTGGATTGGCTGTTGTCACCTGGGTTGAGGACGTTAATGTGGGGATTGCCCTCAAACTTGGATTTAGTAGCAGGTTGTCTAGCCCAGAGGAGTCAAAGGCTTTCCTCTAGGGTATCCAAGGTAGAGCTGTTCTGTCCACTAATATCTCTATTGGGGGGCAGCAAATCCAAATTTGTCAATCTTAATTTGTTACACCAATAGGGTGCCAGCAATCCTGTTGAGGCGAGTGGTCAGGGAAGTGGTCTGGGCAACCAAGGGGATGGCCTGTCCATTCATTGTCTTGGTAAAGCAGGATAGGCTTTTACCTCTCTCTTCAATGCATCCTTCCTATCAGCAACATCATTTGTTACTTCTGCTAGCTGATCCAGGGCAAGGGCACAGTTGACCCAGGGTTGGCCTTCCAAGCCACGGCAACAACCATGATTGCCATGAGCAGGAGTATTAGTGCCTTCAGTTTCCTCTTTGTCTTTAGACTCAGAGGACAAGTCCTCTGGATTAGAGAGGTGTTGCCTTAAGTACTCAATTTCTCCTTTCAAAGTAGCTACTTGGTCAGTGAGCAAAGCAATTCAAGGGTCAGGCATATGTTTGACTGGAGGGGGGTTCTGAACAGAAGATTGACGCCAAGTGGTAGCCCTGAGCTCGGCTATTGCTTCCCATACCTTGGCTTCAAAGTCAGATGGGACCTCAACAGGAGGAGCAGGAGGAGTCACCTTGATAGATGCTACTCTATCATCCACATAATTTTGCACTTGATATAGAGTGTTGCTTAATGAAGCCTTATCCAGACCATATTGATGCTGCAGATGGCGGCCCCAAGTATTAACATGAGTTCCAACCAATTTGAGTTGAGAATTAATATGTTCTCAAAATTGGTTTTGTTTGCTAACCAGAGTCTCAAATTCCTGATGATGCTTTAACAGAGAGGCCCCAATTTTCCCACACCACGTTGCTTGATAAACATTCAATCCACATAGTTGATCCTTGATATATCCAGGGAGCAAGGAGCAAAGGGAATTCAGTGAGGAGATCAAGTACTTCTGGGAGGCCAGCAAGTTGCGCTGGTTATTAGAAATACACACAAAGAGACTGTGGGATCATTCTTGATATTCCATATTCTGAGCATGGTTGTTTGAGACAGCGGTGGCTACAGCATTTACAAGCTGGTTCTGGGATCATAGTGCAAGTTGATGGAGAACCAGGGCAGGTTGGATGAACTGGTTGACTAACACGCCAATTGTATTCATGGACTCCATCAGCGCAGGGGGAGACCAAAGTCCAAGAGGAAGGAATACAGGTCTTTGGAATTCGTACCTGGGACAGAGACCAGGGATAGTGTGCATTGCCACAGTGCCAGAGTGGAGTAGGGAGCAGGTGGCAGCACAAGCTTGCTTGTAGTCAAGAGAGAAAGCTGGAAGGGGGGCCCATGCAGGCCCAGGAGACAGCACCAGTACCATGGAAGTTGAGGGGGCATTGGTAATGTCTTCTTCTAGAGGAGGACTAGAAACTTTAGGTTGTTCAGGTACTTCAGAAACAAAGAGAGAAGGACCAGATAATGCACGTGAGAACAGGGTAACCAAGGGGCTTGCAGCCCCTGTAGTTAGCACCATTTTGTTATGTTTGGCTCCTGGGGACAACATACAGAAGGACACAGCAGGAAATCTTTATAAAAAAATATTTGAGGTTCAAAGCTAGCCTTGGGTTAGCCTTCAGGGAAAAATTAAGGGCACATACCTTAATTTCCTGGAATACAAGATGTGAAATTCTTTTTGGCAGAAGGAAAGGAAAAGCTCAAAGAATATTAAATCCAACACAAATGTGGATAAACTTGTCTTTATTAGGAGAAATAATTCTACTTAAATAGTAGACAAAGGTCAATGATCACTTACTAGTTAAAAAGAGTGGAGGAGGGGTCACATTGGGATGAAGTCATACCAGGATCAGTCATAGACAGGTACAATAATCTGGAATGGGTGGATATTGAACCAGACCCATTTGTGGAAGGCAAGGAATTCCCAAAATCAAAAGAAAAACTGACTAAATCTTTGCACATATCAATATTCAAAGGCCATATTGAAATGGCATTGATGGCGCAATTTACAACAACCACTATAGTTCCCATCTATATACAGTTCAATGTAAGTTGCAAGGAGAACAAGCTGTATGTGTTACCAGCCCCATTCATGGGTGGCTTTTCTGACAGCCAGTATGTTGAACCCCAAAACCAGGCTTAACCCAAGCCTGTGCCACATTCTGGATACTGGGCAACTGTGGCCCCTTCTAACCCTATCCAATCATTACCAAAGAATTCAGGCCAATAAAGCCTTGAACTGCCTAATCTTGGTCCCCTTATTCCCAAAGGCCCCCAAAAATGTCAACTTATAACCAATAAGATTATAGAGGATATTGTGACCCTCAAGCACAGTGGTGTACATTTTTTCAAAATAGTAACTTGGCTTTAATTTACCAAGGCAACAGTTGAGTGGGAGTTCCAGGCCCTTGTAAAGAGAGGTGGTACCAAGATGGCCAAGAAGCCAAAGAAGCAGGTTGACTTCCAGATCAAGAAGGCATATACTATAATACTTGCCCTACTCCAGCAAGATCCTTACAATAATTGACTGAGGTCTTTTTCTTACTTGGGCTCAAGGGCATATTTATTACCTGTCACACTGCACAGCTCTGGATGCATGAGCTTGTAATCAGTGTTCTGATTCTGACCAATTGGCTGGCCAATGAGTTGTATGATGGCTCTGATTTGCCCTAAAACCCTGTAATTGGTGTCACAATCACCCACTGCTTTACCTCAACTTTGGACAATGTAATTTAAATATATTATTAGAAATTGTCATTAAAAGTCCAGGATTATGAGATTTTGTGTAAAAATAATACACCAAGGGTAAATAGAAGGAAATGTAGGGGATTGTCATTGGTGCATTCCTAGCAGTTTCTCCAAAAGAGACTGTTTCCTATCAAACCACAACCAGTTACACCAATGAGTACTGGTACAGGATATTCCTCTCTGACCTGCTAGCCACCTGGAGCTCAGTCAAAACCAGATATAAAATTTTCCTGGGCCACCAAATGGAGTGTGCTGAAGTGGCATCCAAGAAGATCTAAGCAGAAGGCCACAACATATCAATTTTCCCTGCTGGTCATGCCAATCTACACCTGGGAGAAATGTTGTTCATCAACATTGGGGACACAATCTGAGAGTGCAACCCCAAGACCTTCAAAAAGTGGTTAGTGTTGCAACTGAGTTTCAAACTTTTTCTGCCAATGTATCTTACAATACACAGGGGGCGCTCAATGAGCCGCCCCCTGACGTATCTAACGTTATGGATTAATCTGATGGCCAGTTCAAATGGTGGGCACTTCATCCTAATTAGGAGCACTACCAATTTGACTTACTGATCCCCGCACAAGTTATTCCTCAGCTCCAATCCTTACATGGAACAAGCCACCATGCCACCCCCTTGTGGCCTTGTGGCTTTCCTCATATAGTATATTAATCACAATATCCTACAATAAATGATACCTTACTCTTATTATTCTGTCCTTTCTATTGGACTGTTGTCTTCCCCAATTCCAAATACTGAATCCTCATTGGTTCAGTTGCAACAGTGATAGCAGCGGTAGGTTTACAACCTACCTAAAACAAAATTCCCCCAAGAAAGGACGGAGTACGGATTGTATGGCTACTCCTCAACAAGAGACCTTCCTACCAATCCTCAAGGGGGACATCCCTGACTGGTATGTTATCTATCAAGACCAGCTAGTCCTCACCAGCGTGTACAATTGGCTCTGCCTGGGGCAGCATGACGCCAGCGTCACCCCGCCCCAGTCAGACCTGTCCCAGCGCATGCTCAACCTTCAGCTAGAATCCTTTGCTGGTGGCTAGAGGGAGCCAACATTGTCAGTTGGCTCCAATTTGCAGAAACCTGCCTTTGCATCTGTCAGGTCCCTGAGCCCATGTGGGTTGCCACTGCGTCTGGCTGCCTCACAGGGCCTGCCACAGTGTGGTTCATCAACTGGGCCTCCAGGAACTCAATGTTACCTGGGCGGCATTCCAATACACCACCAAGTCCCACTACAGCAAAACCTTCTCTTGCATTGTTGTGGGGACTCCTCTTCTAGCAATCAAACAAACTGGTTTTGTTCCTGAGTACCTTGCTGCCTGGCAACAAGTTTGTGCTGCCGCCCCCAAAGCCGTGACCAACGGAAATGCAATGCTACTCACTCTCATCATCAATGGGTTGAAACCCCATATCTGTAAGTGGGTCTCTGTAGGTTGCTGCACCTCCATTGGCAACTACTATAAGGCCATTGTGGAGGCTAACAACCAGGCCTCAATGGGCTTCTGCTGTACCAGTGACACTCCATCCCAACCATGTACCACACCTGGCAATGGCCACAACCAAGTAGGCCGCTGTCAGCCCCGTCAGCAGGATAATGGGACTAAATGCCCTGCAAGGGGGAGCTACAGCTAGCACAGATCAAGGATCAGGGAAAAGCCTGGGGTTGTAACAACAAGAGGTCTTGCAACCCCACCTGACCCATCCTCTCAATCCCTGCTTGCAAAAAATCCCTGTGACTACAACATCCACAAAGTTGAAACCCTAGACGTCTTTCAAGTTCACAGTGACAACCCTGTATTTCAAGCAAGTCAATCCTCAAATAAAGTAACACACTTGTCATATTCCTTCTGTTTCCGTGGGAACACCCACAAATTACTGGTAGATACTGGGACCAACCACACTATGGTGGACCAGGTGTTTGCCAACTCTCAACAATTAGATCAAGTGCCCAGCAGGTTCAAAGTAGTACAGGTAGCTGACTCCTGCAGAGTTTCCATCACCTATGAGACAGTACTATTCTCTGTAAGAATGGGGAACATCCAGGTTAAGCTCTCTGGGTCAATCATGGCGGGGCTCAGCCACAACGTAATTGCTGGCCTTAACTGGCTTCAGCATAAATTCCCCTACATTGATTGGGATACCTCTGTCATTGTCCTCATTAGGAATGTGGTGGGTTTTCAGATCTATCTTATCAAAATGAGCAAATTACTACATAATACTATGTTTTTCAGAATCACAGACAGGAACATAAATTTCAAGGGGGAAACTGGACTTCAATCAATGCTCAGTTGAACTTATCTGTGCCAAACCACTTGTGGCTCTCCCCTTGACCACACCTCTCCCACCAGCACTTGCCGCACTCCTCAAGGAGTACAAGGATGTATTCAGTGAGACACTTGAACAATTACCTCCTCCCCGGGAGATCCAGCACACTATAAAACTTCAAGGATTGTTACCCAAAGCACAACCATTATACCGTCTTACAACAAAGAAAGATGAAACCCTCCGCCAGCACCTTGTGGACGCACTCAATAAGGGCTTTATTTGCCCCTTGCTCTTTCCATATGGGGCAGCTGTCTTCTTTGTAGCTAAGAAGAATGGGTCTCTTTGCCTGATCACAGACTACCACGCCCTAAATGAGGTGACAGTTAAGAATAAGTACCCCCTGCCGCTGATTGACAACCTGTTTGATACACTTGCAGGTGTAAAGGTCTTTAGCAAGATTGATCTCACTGCAGGGTACAACCAGGTCTGCATTGCACCAGGGGATGAGGTAAAGACTGCCTTCTGCACATACTATGGGTTGTTTGAGTGTCAAGTCATGAACTTTAAATGAACAATGCTCCTTCCACCTTTACCATGTTGATGAACAAAGCCTTTGAGGAACTGATTGGAAAGTGTGTGGTAGTGTACCTTAACAAAAAAATTGTATTCAGTCAAGATCAAACCACACATCTCCAACACCTCCATGCTGTCCTTGACACCCTTTGGAAAAACCAGCTAAAAGCTAAACCCTCCAAATGTGAGTTTCTCAAGTTGAAGCTGCTATTCTTTGGGCACATCATCTCTGCCCAAGGGATAAAGCCTGACCCTGCCAAAATCAAGGCAATCACCAGCATGCCGCCCCACCACTGATGTGGGCCAGGTGCAGACATTCTCAGGCATGGTTGCCTACGTGCGCAAGTACATTTCCAATTATGAGGAACTAATTGCACCCCTCACTGAGCTCCTGAACACTAAAAAGTGCTTCCATTGGACCCCACAAGAGATTGAGCCTTTGAGACGTTAAAGCAAAGGCTCACAACAGCACCAGTACTGCAGTTCCCCAATCAGAACCAACAGTACAAACTTGAGACAGATGCCTCTGACAGAGCCATAGAGGGCGTGCTAAGGGTAGAAACTGACGGTGACGTCTTCCTCCCCGTGGCATATGAGCCCAGGAAATTTACTGACTTGGAGAAACACTACCCCATCCACAATAAGGAATTGGCAGCCATTATACACTGCGTTGAGAAGTAGCGCTGATACTTGGAAGGAGCTACCTTCCCACCCCGCGTTCTGAAAGACCACAAGTTGTTCCAGTACTTCAACATGCAGTCCCACTTGACACGCCAACAAGCAGGATGGGTAGAGCGTCTATCTCCCTATCAATTGCGCATCAAATACAAGCCTGGAAAGGAACTTGTCACAGCTGACACCCTTTCACAACTCTATGTAGCGTCCATCACTGGGGAAAATGGCTTGGACCCAGATTGGCACATGCTCTATCTGCGCCCTGAGGCAACTTGCTACAAAGGCCTTAACTTGGTCACCATCTCCAAGTTGAAGGACAACAAAAGTCAGTTCACCACCAATGCTGGTAATGTCTGCTGCCAGGAAGAGACAAGTAAAAAGACGCCTTACATTCCCACCACACAACAAGGGGACACAATATTGCACTACCACCAAACCCTGGGTCACATCAGAGGGAGTAACCTCTTTAAGATTATGAAACAAAAAGGTTTGGTGGCCGCGCATGCGTCAAGACATCCTGGACCTCCTCAAAATGTGTGTGTTATGCAAAAAGAACACGTCCAAACCTACACCCCCCAAGTCTGCCCTGCCCATCAAGGCCATGGAACCCTTTGAGCAGTGGGCCCTCAACATTGTGGGGCCACTCCCTGAAGACAGACTGGGCAAGAAGTACATTATCACTGCCATCAACTACTTCACTTGTTGGCCAGTGGCATAGGTAACAACCAACCACACTGTCACCACCATCACCTGCTTTATTGGCAAGGAAATTGTGGCTTGCTTTGGGCAACCCAAACGTCTCATCACAGATTGTGGCCTTGAACTTGTTGGACATGTCATGAAGGCATACTATGCCAAAAACGCACTCCAACGTATAGTTACAACCCCCTACCATCCTCAAGCCAATGGACGCATGGAACAATTAAATGGCTTGTTGGTTTAATTGATTGCCAAGCTCTCACAAGAGCACCCTAATACTGCATGGAGTGAACACCTGCCCACCGCGCTACTGATCCTGCAAGCAAGAGTCAACAGGGGCACTGGATTCAGCCCTAGTACCCTTGCCTTTGGGACACCCAACAGTCTGACAGGGGTTGAACAGGGGAAACTACAGTCCAAGGTTTCTGACAAGCCCCCCTAGTAACAACTCCATCCCTAGACCAATGGTGTGCCAAAGCTTGGGAGATCAAACACAAGTGGATTGCAGGAGGGACAAAATACCTCAAAGCTAGATACACCGTAGGTGACCCTGTCTATACCCTCAATCCCAATTCTGCCAAATTAGAACCCAACCACCTAGGGCCCTTCAAGATAGCTGCCATCTATGACAATCACATTTATCAACTTGAAGATGCCCAAGGAAACACCAAGAAGCTTCACCATGATTGCTTGCACCCCTGCTGCGCCGTCCCCACACAAAAGTTGTTTGTGCAGACCTTCCCAGACCTTCTGCAGACTCCGGTCTTGGTGTCTGACAACAAGCAGGGGGCAAGGGAGGGTGTTGCAACCAAGTTTTGAACCTTGTCTGCTAATGTATCTTATGATACACAGTGAGCGCTCAATGAGCCGCCCCTTGACATATCTAACGTTATGGATTAATCTGATGGCCAGGTCAAATAGCAGGCACATCATCCTATTTAGAAGCGCTACCAATTTGGCTTGCTGATCCCCGCAAAAGTTATTCCTTGGCTCCAATCCTTACATGAAACAATCCACCATACCATCCTCTTGTAGCCTTATGGCTTTCCTCATATAGTATATTAATCACACTATTCTACAATAAACAATACCTTATTCTTATTATTCTGTCCTTTCTATTGGACTGTTGTCTTCCCCAATTCCAAATACTGAATCCTCATTGTCTCAGTTGCAACATTAGTGCAGCCAGCAACCACATTGTGCTTTTCCCCAGTAAGAAGGGTGCTGACATGTTCACTAGTATGGCACTGAATGCCCACAGCAGCAGCCAATCACCAAAGGATCCCCAGCTGCCCCCTCACAATTTTCCAGCATACAAGCCAATTGCTGTTCTCCCTGAGCCTGTGCATGATGTCATTTACAATCAATTTCTCCAAACCAATCAAGACAAAAATGCTGTAGGACATGTCATTTTGAAAACGCCATCTCAAAATACGCCATCTTGATTATTAGCTATCTCAATTTTATTGTAAAAAAGCCATCTTGATTTACGGCATTTTGACTAAGAAAAAACGGTTTTAAAATTTTAGATTTTTGAACTCCAAAAATTACCCAAAAAAATTCCCAAAAAATAAAATTCAAAAAACATTTCTAGGCTTAAAAAAGCCTCAGAATTTCAAATCTGCAAAAAAATGGGGTTAATTAGTAGCAACATAGTTGAGTAAAGCCCAAAAGTTAAAATAATCCCAAAAACAACTATTTTCATCTATTTCAACTACAAAATATACTTTAAAATAAGCATATAATAGTGCCAAATACCAAAAAATTCAAAGAATGGTTTAATCAAAGGAAATAGGAGAGAAGATAAAGTAGTATTATTGGAAATAGGCTCAAACATTAGTGGAAAGAGCAACTGAGATGGCTTGGAGATGCTCAAGCTTGCTATCCTTGGGATAGTAGGCAAGGACCACCTTACTGATTTCATTGTATTTTTTCACCGCTTTGGTCTGCTTGGGGGGTTGCCTTTGGTCTTCATACCAGTCTTAAAGAGGTGGGCAGAGATGGCCTGCTGGATTTTCAAATGGACCATGATATTATTGAATTTGGGCTTATGAGCCCTAATACTTGTAGAAAACTGGCTATGCCACCCTTCAAGGGAAGAGGTGGTCTTAATGAGGCCGTCTTTGACCTGCTTGAAACAGTTCCAGGTGATTGAGTCACTGCCTTTTCTAATGTGGCATGCTCCCTGAAACACACCAACCCATTGAATTCAAAATACTCAATGAACAGAGCAAAGGCTGCCTGGTTGGCCTGGATATAAGGATGACAGAGGAGGGATCATAAAAGACATTGGTATCCTCCTTTTGCACAAGGGCAAGGGCAGCAAAGCAATTAAAAACGACATTTGCTTCTTTGGTGCCTTCAGTGTAGACCAGCTCATGAAGTTCATAGCACTTTTGGAGGCAGCAGCAGAGTGCCTGCCGGAAGGGGAAGTAGCATCCCTGAGGGGAGCTCTTAAAGACACAAATAAAGGCATTTGCCTGAGCCTGTTCAAAATCCACTATCAGATATTTGTGATAGGAAAGGCTTTCTGGCTGCTTTTTGGTGGGGTGAGGACATCATCTGCTTGGGATAAGGTCTTCTTCTTGCTCCCTCTGGTCTCCTTGGGCCCCTCTTCAATGGTTGGGAAGATTTCATCAAGCTTGGCCTTTAAAATTGTGAGTGCCCAAACATATGTTTCCTGCTTCTTGTTGGGAAGGAAAAAAGACAAAGGGAAGAACTAGATTACCAACCTGACCATGGTTTTTCCAAAGCTGGCTGAAGAGCTTTGGGCAGGTTGAGAAAGCTCTATCTGTAAGCCAGGTCTTGCACTTGAGGAGGTTGTGCAGATGCTGGCTTGTTGCAAAGCAGATGATACACTCTGGGGCATGTTGACCATCATCATGAAGAAGGAATCTCTCCTAATGGCAAGATAGTTTTTGCTCCTCAGTAATGATCAATTGGTCAATGGAGCTTGCACTGACGCCTTCAGTGCTCAGAGCATATCTCTGATCAGTGAGATATCTCTGTAATTTCAAGGCACCACCAACAGTTGCTAGTTGGGTATCATTTAAATTAAGGAGCGCATTGTTGACAGCCTCAGTTGCAGTTTGATCCTTTGTGTCTGGGATCACCTGGCAAAGAAAACAGCGGATAAGTTGATAGAGAGGGTCAAAAGGCTTGGCACAGTTGTGGTTAACAGTTAGGGCTTTGAATCTTGTAAACCCATAAGTGGTGAGTCTAGCTGGGCAGCCAACATTATCACATTTGAAGTGATGTTAGCAGATGGGTTTCTTCTTGTCATTACAGCTGAAGCTGTAGCCCTTGTAGACAAAGCCGGCACCCCCTTTCTTAATCATAATTGGATAGCTGATAGAGTATGTTGTTGGCACAGCAAAGGTGCCATTTTGGTTGCATACATTGTGGATTGTGTTGAGATCCCAGAGCTCAATGGCTCATCTGCAGGAGCACCAGGCTCCTGCTCCTATTCATCCTCAGGCTCTGAAGTGGGGCCAGAATGGCAATTAAAGTTGAATAATTTCTCTTGAGGATCAGAGGGGGAGTAAACAAAAGGAGAGTGAGTAGGGGTAGGACTGTTTTCCTCTGGTTCAGAGGAAGGTGTGGGTGTCTTGGGGGAGCTTTGGCCTTAGAAGACTGCTTCTTTGGGGTTGTCTTGACCTTTTTGGCCTTGGGAGGAGTGGTCTTGGACTTTGAGGCCTTGGAGGCCTTGGGTGCAGCTTTGGCAGTTGACTTGGGAGGCATCTAAAAGTGAATTAGTATCAAAATATGGGTAATTTGGGGGTTGTTTTTAAAGAGAAAAATGAGAACGTTTTAATATAAAAGTATCAATTTTTTACATAGAATTGTAGAGGAGATCAAAAAAAATATACTATCAAAACTTCAATGTTTTTTATTTTAAAAAAAATTTTATTAGTAACGCAAGTACTCAAAGCTTTGAGTTTTGACTGAAAATCTGCTTTCAAAATGGCGTTTTTGAAATGACATAATTGAGGTGCTGTAGCTCAAAAACATAGTGTTTTTGATCATTTTTTATATTAAATTAAAAAATTTATGGTGGAGCTACCTCAACTGGGCCAAAGAGTAAAACTTGAATTTCTCAAAAACTAGCTTATACAGCTGGGGTTAAAAAGTACCCAGTTGTTTAGAGGAGATAAAAAATATATTTGCAAAGTTTCATCTGTTTTCTTACATTTTTTAATTATATGATATTTGACGTGAAATTGTAATTCTAAAAAGTGGAAAGCAAGAATTGTGGTGGGGGAATTGATTTGGCGTAGCCTGGAGTCATAGGTAATTTCCCCTTATTTTCCCCTATCCATTGTGCGCATCAAATCAATTGGGTGATATGAAACTTGGTGGAATTTGAAGTGACGTAAATTGAAATGGTGTAATTACCCCCTTCCATATTAAAATCACTATAAAAATATTTCATTGAGGAATATCTTATCAATGTATCCATGTATAATAAAGCTATAAATTATATATAACAAAACTGGTTTTTCTTACACATCAATGACAATCACTAGAAGGACTATCATAGTGGCGTCTATTTAGGTTGTTCTTAGTATAAGTGTCTTAGATTAATACTATAGGAACATCTTCTGGCACTATACCACAGGCTTTTTTTAGTTCATGTATCAGCTTATTTTAGTTTAAGATAAATGGCGTGATTTGAAATGACGTAAAGTGAGATGGCGTAAACACGCCCCACACTAAGTGATTTCATATGTAAATAAAGTTAGCAAAATAAGATTTAATTAATCTGACTTAAAGTGACAGAATTGAGATGGTGTAAATTTGAGATGCTGCATTATAAAGGTATATGTAAATTTTAACTATTTTATTGTTTATTTTATTTTTTTGTGATTCAAAATCACTAACGCAAAAAACGCCAACTCAAATTTAATTTGAGATGGCGTAAATTGAAGTGCCGTTTTTAAAATGGCGTGTCCTACCAACAATGCACCCATAAGACCTGTAGCTACCACATTCCCCATCCAATTATCTCTTTTCCCAAAACCCATTCTCCCAACCAATCACATTATCTCCCTTCAACCCAGTCTGCCACTTAGTTTGTCCCATCCCCCCCTTTTGCCTAATAAAACTTGCCCCCAATAATTTTTACTTATAATATATATTGGTTTAACTTACATGGATTTAATTAAGATACAATTCAATTTACATTTAACTACAGTGATGATTGATTTTTATCATGACACAAGTAAATTTGGCTGCTTTAATATTTATTAATTACATTGCTTTCTATTACTGTAAATTTAGAACCTAAACGTAAAAATGCGGGATTGTTAAATCCTTGGTCCAAATTTTGGATCACTTTTGTGGGATGGCCTTTTTTAAATTAAATTGATTTTTTTGAGTATTTATTTGAATATTTGAAAATCTTGGAACTCATAGACACTTTGAAAAGTTCAAGTCAAACTGCATATTTCCAATGGATGAAATGAATTAACTGGAATCAATTTTGAAGCGTTCAAATCCATCAACCATTTTCATTAAGTTTACTATGTTTTTTGAAATTGCAGGATTATCAAATCCATGTACAAACTTTAAATCATGTTTGAATGCCACTAGTAAACTCAAATAATAATTTCTGGATTTGGAATCCAAATTGAATGTACAGTAAGAAACTAGGAAAAATCAGTCCAAATCAAGAAGGTCCACTCTGGATAAAATCAAATGAAAAATTCAATCTCAATAACCATGTTTAGATATAAAAAGTGAGTAAACTTTAAAATCATTTTAAACTGGAAAGTATACAATATTATACACTTCAAATTACGGATATAGAAATTATGTTACTATTCAAGGCTAAATCAAGAAAAACAACTACCCACAACTAAACCAATAAATCCAAATAAATACATATTTAATTTAAAATTTTTATTTTATTTTATTTTTATGGACTGTCAATCACATTCTCAACCAGCTCCTGCACCAGCCTGCAGGGAAGCCTGTCCACAAGGGTGTCTCATAGGGTCCAAGAACAGACCCAGAACCCAACTCAAGGGGAGTCATGCCGACACATAGGCCTCCCAAGGTGTCAGTGCCAGCCAACCACCTCCTGCATCTCAAGCCAGGAACAGTAGCCTGAATCCAAGACAGAAGCCGCTCTCAAGGCCTGCCACAAAAAATCCTATACAAAGGTCATTGCAAATAATGAGATTATATATACCTTCACTGTGTACCCAGTTGTCACCCAGCCCTGCACTCTTGATCCAAGAGTTGCTACTTCCTGCCCCCGCGTCTTTGATACATCATATGAGCCTTTGACCACCACCAAAGAGCCATCTGCGCCTGTATTGTATGCCACCATTGATGGCACCAGCGTAACCAAGCATGATCTCACCTTCTACACAAAGGTCTTCATCCCCTGTGTTGAGCCTGCTAGCCAGGATGCTGTGGTACCTGCCAAGGGTTGGCGTTGGTTTACAGATAGTGAGCGTGAAGCTCTCCTCAACTGCTTGAACAAGGGAATGGTGGTTTGGGATATTGCGTCCCAATTTGGTGTCACAACCAGATACATTGCCGACATCAACACCAAGTATGGCAACACCAGGCAAATTGAAAAATCACCAAGACTAAGCGGCAGCCCAGCCTACTTCAGCCCGTTCATATCAATGCAATCAAGCAGTGGGTTACCAAGGATTGCCACCTGGACTCACTTGCTGTCCAATCAATGCTCTCCGCAGAGTTTGGGCTTTCTGTTTCTAAAACCCTCATATACAAAGCAATGGTCAAATTGGGCTTCTTGTGGAAGGTGCTTGGAGTTTCTCTGTACAACAGAAACAATGAGAAGACCATTAAGGATTGACACATTTATGCCAAGACATATCTGGCCCTAAAGGAGACTTGGAATGTCCAGTTTTTCTACATTGACAAATTGTTGTTTTCCTCCTCACTCAGGTCTAGGCATGGGTGGGTTGAGAAGGGGTCCAAGGACGGCGTAGCCCATAGTGCAGCTGTCTGTTCCCAGACATATTTGATGGTTGCTCTTCTGGGTCCTTGTGGTTTAGATCAATACCAGATAATTAAAGGCTCTCATAACAGTGGGATATTCTTGATTTTCTCTGAACTGTCAAGGAGTATCTCCAAATCAATTACCGCAGTACAACCAACATTGTTGTGTTGGATAATGTTGGGCTCCACAAAGTGGATCTGGTTGTGTCCAATTCCCCCCCCATTGACAAAAACAGCCACCGGCTTACCAATTGTCTAATGAGACTTCTCTTCCTCCCGCCATATTCCCCATTCCTGAATCCAATTAGGGAGGTCTTTGGATGGATCAAAAATAAGGTGAATAAAGGCCTCCCTCAGGACACCAAGGATCTCTTCAACATCCTTGAGGTCAGTTAATTTGAGATGCCACCCAATGTGGTGGCGGCTTTTTACAAGCACTCAGAATCTTTCCTCCCCAAAGCCCTGGCCTCTGAGCCAATCAGATAAATGGGCGCTATGGGTTTTATTTATTTTTATTTTTATTTATTTTGTTTTTAATGGGGCTTGAAAATAATACTTTATGTTATAAAAATGTGACATTTGATTGTATTATAGACATATAAGAATACATAGAAAAGGTAAGTAAAATTAATTATACTAGATATAGAGACACATATTTTTATTATAATGCATAAATGTTGTATTGACTGTTGCGCTAACAAATAAATAGATTAAAAAAAGATAGAAATAGATTAAATTTATTTAAACAATTGTGAATCTTTGTTGGTACTTTGGCTTTTTTAAGCCACAAATTGTACCTTGCAGGTCATCATCTGATCCTTATTATTTCAGTGCCACTATAGCCACACGGCATAGAATCCAATGATTTTTATGTATTGCTTACTAATTAGTACTTATTACACAAGTCAAGAATATTGAATATATTTATCAAATCATATTACAAGGGAAAGGTAATTTGAGTTCTAAACAATTATTTTTTAGCATATAAGTGGAGCAAGCCGCATGATGCGGATAAATTCAATTCTTGTTGTTTGTCTATGTAATAAATGAACCTGTACTCAACAAGCTAGTAAATAAAAACATGTTTAACTTGGTTTTTATTATTTGACGTGGTTGCAACTATAACTAATGTCTTGTAATATATTTAGATGTATTACTATTATAATTAACTTATTAAAATTTAAAACAATCTTAAAATATTAATATTAAAATTAAAATTCTAATTATAAATCTTGAAATTTCTATATTAAAGTTTAAATATTTTTATTCAATTGTGAATTATTTAATATTAAAAGATGGAATATTAAAATTTAGATATTAAAATATTTAATATTAAAAAAACAAAAATTAAAAAGTTAAATTACAAGGGAAGATGATTTATTAGGGAGATGCAAATTGCTAAGGGGGATGCAATTATTCAAGGGTATTATTCCCCAAAATTATATTTTCTGCTAATGCATCCAATTGGGACTATGTACTCTTCTGCATGTGGTGGACAACTCTGGCGCCAATTGCTAGAGGGGTGGCGCTCAACACCCCAGTGGTGGCTGAGCGTTTTATAAAAGGCAATATCAAAAGTGAATTAACAAGGAGTTGGTTCTCTGGAGGTATTGTG
Source organism: Entomophthora muscae (assembly GCA_014839935.2). Classification (NCBI taxonomy): domain Eukaryota; kingdom Fungi; phylum Entomophthoromycota; class Entomophthoromycetes; order Entomophthorales; family Entomophthoraceae; genus Entomophthora; species Entomophthora muscae. The sequence continues at coordinate 117,696 of QTSX02007265.1, forward strand.
AACCTGTCAACAAAGCTAACATAAAACATTTGGGTCATTATTTTAGAGATTAGGCCATTTTCTAATGCACATGCTGCTCAAGTCGCAGCATAACACAGTTCGATTTTGAAAAAGTAACTAATTACACAATTTATATTTAAAACATTAATAACTCAATGAAAAATTAATATTTTTTCACACTGTAAACTATCAAAATGAAGCTAAGAATCTTATCTTTCTATTGGTGTAAAAATTTTAATATGTATACTATGCTCAATATTAAAGCGAAAGTAATTTAAAAGAGCATAATCCAGATTTTATTATATGATTATATCTAATGATATAAAGTAGATCACTTCAAAGCTAATGAATACTCTTTTTTGAATACACAACAGATGTTTTTTATTTGATGAAATTAAAGATAAGATTGAGAGCTTTATTTTAGCATTTTATTTTATTTAAAAAGCTCAATTCTCTAGGATTTTATGATAGTTTGAAGTTAGGATGTTTTTATCACTGTTTAGATTGATTTTAAGGTTCAAGTGAGCTTCGAACCTCAAATTGAGCATTCTTTAAATGGAATTCTTTAATATTTTATCATTTAAAAATATGCGGAAGAGTTACAATTAACTGAATACATCATTTTAATTGATTTGCATTGATTACAAAGAGGATATGATGTAATAATAATGCTTAGCTGCTTCACATATATCACTTGTGCATGAAAACTGGGTATTTAATTAATTTCTGCAAACATAAATTCAAGTTCAAACTATAATAAAAGCTATCACACCATTTCTTTCAGAATGGTGTCATTTAGCTTGGTATATAAGAGCTAAAGTACCACAAAGCTTCTAATCCAAATAACCCAATTCAAAGACCACATTCTGATCATAACTACTCCATCATTAAGGCACACATCAAAGATCTGACCTAATTACAGATTCAAAATACTACCATGTCCTCAGTTAAATTTACTTCTTCCATGCTACCCTTTTTTTCCTTGGGAGCTTCAACAAAAAGAGAGAGAATTGCAATGTTAAAAAAGGCATTCCTCTTTATTGCTGGTGATGATCTTGATAATTTCATCAAGCACTTCCTTACTCAAACTGAATTTGGGAAAGCTCAGTTCCTGCCAACTATTCAAAATCAAAAAGGCAATGAGTTCATTGAAAACTTAAAGGATCTCATGAAATCTTCTCCCCAAAAACATCTCCCAGCCTTGCGATCTCTGGTTACTTCCAGTTACTCTTTAAAAGAGCTTAATGATATGGGGTTTAATATAACTAAAAGTGAGTTTGAATACTCAAGAAAAATAAATAAAAATAAAAATGTAAGCTTAAACAAAAAAAGCCAAAAAAATAATAACTATTCATTAAAAAAAGAAATAACTAAAAAAATAATTAAAAAATTGCTGGAAAATTCTTTTGAAACAAGCCAGTTTACAAAAAAAGTGCCTGAAAAAATTTATAAAGATATAGAAAAAGAGATGAGTAATTACTCAACTGAAATTAAATACTCTCTACTTAAAACAAAAAAAGAAATATATGAAAATATGAAAATAAAAAATGAAATTTCAGTTTCAATTTCCACTTACTATAAATTAATCCCTAAAAATATAATAAAAAGTAAAAAACAAACCGATATGTGCAATATTTGTAATTTAAAAAATTCACTAGAAAAAAAGAAGGAAGAATGTGAAAGTAAAAACTTACCATTACCAGAATCTATAGACAATGACTTAAAGACTATTAATCAGCACCAAGACTTTTATGTTCATCAAAATTGTGAATATAAAAAAGATATTAATGAACTAGATGATGAGTCTTGTGTTGTAGTTATAGATTATAAAGAAAACTTAAAGGTTGGAGGTGGTCCAATTGAGACCAATAATTGTTTTTATTCAAAAAAACCAATCTCATTATTAGGGTTTGCATTAGTTTTTAAAGAAAACAATAAAATTAAATATGAATATCATGATTTTTTGTCTCAAATATTATCACATGATTCTTTATTTTCAGGTGAATGTCTAATAAGTCTTCTTAAATTAGATAGATTTAAAAAAATAAAAAATATAAAAGTATGGACAGATAATGGAAATCATTTTAGATCATATGAATTTTTATATTACTTATTTAAAGAGGCACCTAAATATATTAAGGGTTCCATAAAATATAACCGTTTTGTTGAATGCCATGGAAAAAGCATTGTTGATGGTCACTTTGGTGTAATATCAAAAATTTTAAAGGAAAAAGAAAATGTACTTTATATTAACAACATTAATGATCTAAAAAATATTTGTGAGAAAGAAGAAAGAAGAAAAGAATTATACAATTCATCTTTAACTGGTTCAATTGTTTCCCAAAAAGCATTTTTTTATATTTATGAAAGGAAATTTAGGCCTATAAAAAGAGAGCTTGAAGTTAAAAATCTGCACATTAATCTTTCATATTTGATGAAAGATGGGAAGTTATATACTTCACCTTTAACATTTGAAAGCTTCTCAGAATATTCTGAGATATTTTATCATTTGAAATCACGTGATGATACCAGAGAAACAAAAATATCAGAAGATGCTAGTAGTGTATTGGGGCAAGTTCATGAAGTAGGGCAGCTTACTAGAGGGTGTATTTTAAATAGAGTTATCAGTCTTTCAAAAACAACAACATTTTTTTCTGAAACAAACTAAGAATATTTATGATGAGCCAAAGATAGGGTAATAGCATTTATAGCTTTGGGGCTGCTATTACTCTCCCATGCAACTCATCATAAATATTTTTGGTTTGTAGTAGCACTTAAGATATTTTCAGTAGTACTATAAGTTGCAATTTTCAATTATAAAATCAATGAATTATTTTTTAAAAAATCACCCAAGCCCAAGATCAATTAAATATTTGGGATTGATTATATTTTACTCTTTCTGAATAATTTGAATATGAATAATGTGATTAAGTTATAAAATAACCAATCTGGCGCCTAGGCATAACAAGAAAAATAATGTCCCATTTGTATAGGACATGCTCTACGGCTTGGTAGCTCCGCAGTGTTTTTGTTTTATCCAGTGCCAGCCAGCAGACGTCCATTTGAAGGGAGACGTCCTCCAGCTTCTTCATGTTGGCCTTCATAGTGCAGTGTAGTACTACCCTGAGGTAAACAGCAAGATGCAGTTGCTGTGAGGTATAGGTTTTCGCAAATAAGCAGAATTTCTTGTAGATTATAAATAATTAATTTGTATAGGCTGTGTTTGAAAAATTGAGTAAAGGAGAGTTGGGAATTTTGGAGGCATCTGCAACCAACGCCTCTGCAAACAATATGAATAAAGGTTTCATCTTATTGACTATAAATACATTGCCTGCCTTATTTGATATTGATTTTATTAAATTATTGAATATTGTGGCTTTGATGTTTTCTTGTGGAACGTGAAATTGACTTTTTATCAGGTTTATTTCATATGCTTTTTTAGTTGAAAATGGAAAAAGTTCAAGGCATTCAAATATATATTTGTCAAAATTCATGTTGACATTTATTTGGATATCCATCATTCCTTTGAAGTTGATACTTGCACCTACTTCATAGGCTTTTTGACCCAGGTTGAGCTTTCTTCTGGTGCTTTGAATTCTCTATTTATTGCCTCTTTTGTTGCATATTGATTGATGTTATCTTGTACTATTTGATTTTTATTTATTTGTTTTAGGGGCTACCAGTAATTGGTAACCCCCGTAGTACCAACTTGGCGTAAAAGTTGACACTTCCGCAACCTCATCCCCATTCCTAGTTATAACTAAAGTAAATACAAATAAAACATAAAAAGACTTACTGATTGTTTCCCCTGTGGCCCCCTCAGCCACAGGCACCCCTTCAGCAAACTTCATGAGTGTTGTCTGCTCTTTATTTGTTTTTCTGGGTTTGATTTTTCTTATTTTCCATGTTACTTGTGTTTCCTCCTGATTTTCATTAGTTGAATTTTCTTTGTTTTTTGAGGCGCTCCTGCTTCTTGACTGTGTTTTGTTTTCATCTGTTTCCATTTGATTATTTCCCTCTTTGTTGGGTTGTGTTTCCTGTGGGATTTCAGTTCCTTCAATCAGTTTGATCTTCTTATTGTTTTCTTTGGCCCCCTGCCAGAACTCCCACAAATTTTAGACCATGTTGTTGAGCTTCAGACTTGATAGGATTGTTCCCTGTAGATTGAGTAATGCTTCTTTGTTTTTGTCTATAATGTTTCCTAGTTTATTCAGAGCATCTTCTTTTGACTGGATTAGTGGCTGGCCCTTGTTACCCAGCTTTCCTGTTACTATTTCCATGATATTTTTCTATTTCAACAACCTTTTGCAGGTGTGCTTCTAATTTGTTTATCAAGTTAAGATATTTGACATTTTGTTTGAATTACATCAAAAAACTGGTTTTTATAGATCTACCTTCAACACGTGAATATTTTTCATCATCATTAATAAATTAAAGGCCATAAATGTAAATATTGCATTAGAATATTGCAATTAGACGTCAACTCTTGATATTATGATATTATATACATAACTCAATGCATTTTGTTTAATAAAATCCATTATTAACTTGGCCTTTTCCATTATAATTTAATGAAATGGACTGTGTTTATATTAGAGAGCCATTTACGCTTAGTACAAATATTGATACATAGTGCATTTTAAAGCCTGTATATTTAGCTATTGGTAATAATTCTGTAAACTTTCCAGTTGGATTTTGCAAGGTAATGATAATGTAATGGATTAATAAATTACTGTTTATTATCATTAATTGGCTGATTTTCTTTGCTGTGGCAATAGCAAATTTTCTGATATTTATGTACTAGTATCCAATTGGTTGGCTTCACATCAAATTGCACAGGCAATAGGAAATCAAGTTGCCACCCCAACCACATCCAGTCTTGGGGTGGTAACTTGATTTCCTATTGCCTGTGCAATTGGATGTGAAGCCAACCAATTGGATACTAGTACGTAAATATCAGAAAATTTGCTATTGCCACAGCAAAGAAAATCAGCCAATTAATGATAATAAACAGTAATTTATTAATCCATTACATTATCATTACCTTGCAAAATCCAACTGGAAAGTTTACAGAATTATTACCAATAGGTAAATATACAGGCTGTAAAATGCACTATGTATCAATATTTGTACTAAGCGTAAATAGCTCTCTAATATAAACAAAATCAATTTAAACAAATTACAATGAAAAAGACCTTGTTTACAATAAATTTTATTAAACAAAATGAATTGGTTATGTATATAATTTCTAAATATCAAGAGTTGACGTAAAATTGCTATATTCTAATGCAATATTTACATTTATGGTCTTTAATTTATTAATAATGATAAAAAATATTTATGCTAATAATTTTAAGTTATTTGTAAAATGTACAACATTGTATTAATTATGGGAAATGTTGATAATGTAAAAAGAAAATATTATTAATTTTGAATTGAAAGAGAGACATTAATTTTAATAATTTTTCACAAAGAGAAGATTCATTTACTAATCAAAGGACGGGAAGGGGAGGGAATGGGCGGAATGAATATTGCCTTCATCTGTGCCTGTGAAAGGGATGACATCAGAGATAGTGGGGGGGATCAGGAGTGTCTTGGGACTCAGGGTTGGAACGCAGGTGGCTTGATGGGGGGTTGAGGAGGCAGGGTTTGCTGACTGGGAAGGGGCGGCAAGAGCCATTTGCTTCAATTGTTCAAATTCTTCTTCTGTCACGTATACAGGCTTGACAAAACAGATGGACAGGCGTGGGGTGAGGCGGGGGTCTTTTCTTGACTTATCACTATCACTTGAATAGAAGATGATGAGATCAAACAAGTCCTGGACAGACACGGAAGGGAAAAGCTCATAACTCTTATCAATTTGGGTGCACATTTTGTTGTAGGTGGCAGGCTTTAAGCGCCTGAGGGCAGAACCAAAATTGTAGAGACATACATCTGCAAGATGCATGTCAGCGTGGTTGATGGAGCAGGACCAACAGGTATGCCCTGCAGCCCTGATTTCTTGGGTTGCCCATTCCTGCTGCTCTATCTCAGCACTCAGTACAGCTGTGTGCACAGCGTTTTGTGTGGCCCACTCCTCCAGCATGGCCTTGAGCTCTGTCTGGTAGACATACACATCTGCGGTGTTTGATATTGTGGAGTAGTGATTGACGCCCAGTGGGGAAACTACCAACAAAACCCCTACAAAACAATACAAGATTGGGCTGTGCTTGTACACGTCAGACTGGATACGCTTCTCTCCAAAGTCTTGGATACTGGCTGAGATCTTAGTGTATGATAGGAAGATAACGTCATTATGAGCCCTCATTTCCCTTCCTTTGATGAAATTGACAGCAGTAAAATCATAGGAGTCAGTGACCACCAAAATGGGGCCACTGAGAACCTGATTGGATAAGATTTGGGCTGCAACCAAAGCTCCATGCATCCAAAAATTCACTGTTCTTTTTTTGGTGAAGATGCCGTGAGGTCCCAGCTGGAGACAGACCTGGACCAGGGACATCCGCAGGTCACGCTCCATGATGACCATCATAAGGGGATGGGATGTGTCATCTTTGGTTGAATTACAGGCATCAGTTGGGGTCTTTTTGGTAGGGGGCACAGTTGGCGTGGGCTTGCAGGGTTGCAGCCACAGTAGACTTTGCAAAACCCATGGCAGCCGCAATTTCCCCAATGGACATAAGCATTCCTTGCTTTTCAACCATTTCAAGAACAATCTCTGAAGTGATTAATTTTCTTCTGCGCCTTGCAGGCTGATTGGCTGGAGGTGGGGTGTGTCTGCCTTGAGAACCAGACAGTGCCATCTGATTGGCTGTTTTAGGATTTGGGACTCTCTGGGTGACTTATGGCTCAAATGGCTGGTTCTGGATGAAATTATTGATATGTGATTTGGGTTAGCAGCTGCCTTTGTTTGATGAACAAACAGGGCCATGCTTGAGGACGCAGGAGAAAGAACACACTCCTGGGTGGTGCTTGCAGAGAGGCCTGCGGATTGGGAGTGGCTATAGAGGGAGGCTTCACTATTAGAAGACCCAGCGTAGCCCTGCATGATTTTGTCAAGGCCAGGGAACAGCTCTTTGACTTGGTTGTTATTGGAGTAAACATTATAAATTTATTATTAAAACAATTAAACTCATGAAGAGGAAAGTATATTTTAGTCAATTTTATTGTTATATATGGTAAGTTGGTGATTATTATAATATAAATTTTGGCTGTCCTAAAATGGAATAGGGTGATTTTTGAGAAAGCCTGTGCTTCCTAAAAGAATTAGCACAAATCCACTCTATATCCTTTGACTTCCTGTTTGAGATGCCCATAAATTATATTTATTTCAAATTCACCTCATTTTTATTTGAAATTTGGTTCTTGGATTTGACAATCCTGCAATTTCAGATTTGTTAATTTTTACATGTTGTATATGATTTTTTAGACATACAGGAAATCTCAAATTGTACATTAGAATCCTGAATTTCTGATTCATGTATCCTTCATTTGTTTGCTGTGTTTTGTCTTTTGTTAGTTGAGTTATCTGCTCAAGAGATTTGAAATTTGCCAATTTAAATAAATAAAAAAATTCAAATTAAATGTTTGATTTTATTAAATATTTTATTTTTCACTCAGCTAAGTTGCCCACAAAAGTGATTCAAAACTTGGACCAAGTATTTGACAATTCTTCATTTTTACGTTCAGGTTCTGAATTTACAGTATAACTTTAATACTTTTGATAAGGAGCGCCTTTTGGGGAAGCTTTGAATATAGAATTAGGAAGGGAAGAAGTATATTTTATTGGATAATACTTTAGACTTATATAGCTTTAGCTGTGGCAAGAATTTTAGTTGGATCAAACCCAGGGGCTGGTCATGTGCAAGATGGGTTTGAGTTGTTGGATACCTGGACAGTCATCTGATATTGGTTTGTTGCCATTTCTGGTATGTCAAATGGTATATTGGAAAGGCACCAAATTGGGCAATGACTGGATGTTAGGTGTGATGGCAATAACTTGATTACTTGTACATCCAGACCCTCAGCACACCCCTCCTATAAGGGATTACTCAGGTACATCAGGAGGGGGCTTTGTCTTGACGGCTGCCGCCTGATGTTCCTGGAGTTGTTTACTAGTGGGCACCAACTGGGTTGAGTTTTTTCCTTTGCTAGGGTGGAGGCAAGATCTGTGATACTTTTTGGTGATGGGCTCTTTGGCACCCTTAAACTTAACCAGGTAGGTGTTCCTGTCTGGTCGGTATCTGATGATTCTTCCTGTTCCTCTGTGTACTGAGTCTAGCTTCTTCTTGTTCCCAGCAAGAACCCAGACAGGGGAGTTGATGGGGAGTGGGTCCTCTGTTGAGGTTACCTTTTGGGTTTTGAGTCTCTTTGTTTATGCCAGTTTGACTTTGAGGTGTATGTGTTGTAGAGCTGGTTTTTGTTCTACTGTAGGAGGTTTCCCTGTGGGGGATCTTCACATATGGTTGATTATTGCAGATGACTATTTCTGGCTTGTACCTGTAAGTTAGTTCAAACAGTGTGTAGCCTGTCCCTTGATTTTTACAAACCTGGGATACTAGTAATGCATGTTTCATAGAGTGGCCATGTGTCTTTGGCTTTTCCATCTATTATTTTCTCCAGGGTTCTGATAAGGCTGCCGTTCAGGCGTTCAACTCTGCTGTTGGCCTGTGGCCTGTAGGGCAAGGTTGTGGAGTGTTTGATTTTTTTTGTTTATTACATGGCCTGTTAACTCTTTTGCTTCATCTGTTATTATGTAGTCTGGAGTGCCGTAGTCCGCTATGATTGCTTTATTGATGAATTGATTTATTGTTTCTGCCTTGTGATCTTTTGTTGCCCAGCAGATGGGACAACATGTGGCAAAGTTGATGGCTACAATTAGGAAACATTGATTTGTTTTGGTTTCCAGGAAGGGTCCCACTACGTCCAGTCCCCAAACCTTAAATGGTTTGGGGTCAGGTACTGGGTTGACTGTTGGCTGTGGCGCCTTGGTGCTGGCATATTTTTCACACACTGTGCACTTCTTTAGAACATTGATTATGTCTTGCTTCAGGTTGGGCCACCATACTATCTCTTTTAATGTGAGACATAGATTGTTAGCCTTTGTGTGTCCTAGCAGACAGTGGTGTCTTAGTATAGTGTCAACTCTTTGTGCAAGTGGAATGTATGGAATGTGTTTATCCTTGATGATTTGGTATACTGTGCCATTTGATACATGGAAATGTTTTTCATTCCTTACTAGTGTATCATGGGTTAGTTGGTGTATGGAGGAATTTTTTTCTTTTGTCTTGTACTCAGTGTTGTATAGGTTGGGCCAGTCAGGGTCCAGGTGGTCAGGGTGATCCTCTCTTGGCTGGCATAGCCTAGAGAGAGCATTGGCTGTGACCAGCTCTGCCCCCTTTTTGTATTGGATGTCCAGGTTAAGCTGTTCAAGCAAGGATATCCATTTGGCTTGGCAGCGCGCAAGTGCATTCTGAGTTTTGAAATAGATTAAGGATTTGTGATCAGTTAGCACTTTGACTTTTAAGTATCCTTTAAGATAACATCTCCATTTCTTGTATGCAGGATATATTGCTAGCAATTCTGTATTGTGTATTGGGTACCTTTGCTCAGTGTTTGTTAATTTTCTGCTTTTGTAACATACTGAAAGGAAATCTTGCTGCACTGGCTGGTGGATGTGTAGGACTGCGCCAATGACAGTGTCACTAGCGTCTGACTCAAGCTTGTAGCACCCGTTGTTATCAGGGTATTGAAAGATTGGTGCTTCAATCAAAGCTTGATTTAATAGTTGGAAATTCTTGTTGCATTCTGGAGTCCAGATGAATTTATTTTTGGCATTACCTTTGGTTAGGTCATTGATTGATGCAGTGAGCTTTCCGCAGTCTTTGATATACTTCCTTAGGTAAGCTACCATTCCAAGAAAGCATCTTACTTGTTTCACAGAGGTGGGGTGTTGCATTTTATTTATGGTTTTTATTTTATCTGGGTCTGCTTTGATTCCACTTTCAGAGACAATGTGGCCCAAGAACAGGAGTTCCTTTTCCATAAATTGGCACTTACTAGGCTTAGCGTATAGTTTGTGCTTTGCAAGTTGATTGAGTGTCTTGCAGACATGTATGAGGTGTTCCTCTTTTGTTTTTGAAAATATGATGGTGTTATTGAGGTAACATAATGTGTTCTAGAGTCTGTTTAGCGCCTGGTTCATCATGGTGACAAATGTTGCTTGGGCGTTTGGCATCCCAAAATTCATTACTTTACATTCAAATGACCCAAATTGTGTGCAGAACGCGGTCTTTGGTATGTCTTTCTCTTTAACTTCAACTTGATTATAACCAGATGGGAGGTCAATTTTTGAGAAACATTTTGCTCCAGAGAGCCTTGCAAATAGGTCTTCTATGAGGGAAAGTGGGTATTTATTTTTAACTGTACTTGCGTTTAGTGCTCTGTAGTCAGTAACTAAGCAAAGATATCCTTCTTTCTTCTTTACAAAGAAAACTGCTGCCCCCCATGGGGATTCAGATGGACAAATGAATCCTTTAGCTAGGTTGTCCTTGATGTGGGCTTTAAGTGTTTGGGTCTCCATGGGGGAGTCTGTAGAGGGGTGCAGGTTTGGGCATGGCTTTGCATAAGTCAAAGCCATGTTTGACCTCCTGTTTGGGGGGTAACTCTGTGAGTTTTCCTTGAATACATGAGTGTATTCATTTAGGAGTGCCACAAGTTCTGGGCATTTGATCTTTTGTGTTTGTATATTATTAAATTTGGAGTACCTCATTATTTGGAGGGTACTGTCTTTATTTAGACGTTCTGAGTTGTCTTGGTTTATGACCTGAACAAATACTGTGTCTCTTAGAATGAGGTAATTGGGTTCTTTGAGGATATTAAAATTGACTCTGTTGTGTTTGATGGTCATGGTTTTTGTTTTCCAACATACGCTGGGGTTCACTTGGGTGAACCAGTTTATGCCTGCTACAATGCCATAGTTTATTTTGTTCATGACAAGTCCTTTGATTGACGTTTGTATGCCTTGGAGGTCAATTCTGAAGGGAGTTGGTTTGCCTTCAAGTAGAACTTTTGACTTGTCTGCCATTCTGGCGTATTTTAAGTTGGATTTGATAACTGGTATCTTGTATTTGGTTACAAATGGTTTGCTAACCATGGTGTGTTGTGCACTAGAGTCAAATAAAATTTTATGTGTATGTGATTTGTAAGTGCATGGATAGAAAAGAAGTTGTGAGCAATCTTTAATTTTTATGTTCATAAAAATGGGGGATTGTGGGACACGTGGGATGTGAGCAGCAAAGTTTGTGCCTTGGTACAATTTCTTTTCAATTTGGGGGGAGACAGGGGCACTTAAGCCTGTTCCCCCTCCTCTTTTCCCTGTTCCTCTATTTTGAGACCTTTGAGGTCAGAGAATGTGTGGTCAGATTCATAGCGGGTTGTTACTTCAGCATTGTTAAATTTGGCAGTGTCCTCTTTCTTGGGACAGAAGCGGTTTGCGCTTTGGCTATGATTGCCATTGTTACAATTGGAGTTGCTGTTGTTATGATTGGTGTTCTGGCGCTTGTTGCCATTAGAGTTGTCTCTGCCATTGTTGTTTGAGGAGTGGTTGCCGTTGTGTGTGGCATATTTCATATTTGCGTGTTTTTCTGTGTGTTTGGCTTCTGCAATGAGTGCAGGCATGGAGGTGTTAGCCTCTGGGCAGATGAGGGTAGAAACAGAGGGTTTCATTCCATTGATGAATGAGGCTCTAGTGTGTACGTTGTCAGCTTGTGCTGGGTTTTGAATTTTACAGTGTATTTCTTCAAATTTGTTGGTGTAAGCTGTGATAGTGGTCTTCTGAGGAAGATCACTGAGCTGTATTGCAATGTCTTGGAGAGATTCAGTGGTGCAGAAATTGTGGGTGATGTTGGCTTTGAACTCTTCCCAGTTATCAAGCTGGCTTTCAGTTTGTGAGCCAACCCAGGTGGCAAACCAGTTAGCTGCGGTCTTGTATAGGCGCTTGCTGGCTTCTTGGATCCATTTTTTGTGGGGAAAATTTGGCTGGCGCGGAGTTTTGCGGCTGAGTGGTCTAGCCAGTTGATGATGTTTTCTTTGTTTTTACCAAAGAACTTGTCAATACCAATGTACTTGGTGTTGGTAACTTTGCCTGCAATAGGCAGTTGTGTGTTATTTGTGGTTGTAGAGAGCAACTGTATTGAATTATCTTGGCCCATGCTTTGGGCATGACCAGTCCTTCAAATACAGTGCATCCACTAGGAATATCTTCATCAATGTTGTGGGCGCAGAAGTACGTTTTCCAGGTATCCTTGGATGTAGCCTGGTTGAGTACGTGGGCAAAGGTGCGCAGGTTCTGTTCAGTCATTTTCTCTTTCATCAGCGTGGTCAAAAACCATAGTGCTACCAGTGATAATGAGCGGCTTTTGGGGAAGCTTTGAATATAGAATTAGGAAGGGAAGAAGTATATTTTATTGGATAATACTTTATACTTATATAGCTTTAGCTGTGGCAGGAATTTTAGTTAGATCAAACCCAGGGGCTGGTCATGTGCTGGATGGGTTTGAGTTGTTGGATACCTGGACAGTCATGTGATATTGGTTTGTTGCCATTTCTGGTATGTTGAATGGTATATTGGAAAGGCACCAAATTAGGCAATGACTGGATGTTAAGTGTGATGGCAATAACCAGAATACTTATACATCCAGACCCTTGACACTTTTGAAGTGCTGCAAAAAATTGAATTTAAAAGCTACAAGTGCTACAGACCAGCCAACTGGAATAGGCATACATTGTTGCTGTCTTTGTGCTTGTCTCAGAACAGACATGCCTCAGTTATTGCACCCAGTTTAACTTGATGAAATAATTTAAACTGGGTGCAATAACTATGGCATGTCTGGTCTTAACCAAGCACAAAGACAGCAAAAATGTACGCCTATTCCAATTGGCTGGTCTGTAGCACTTGTAGCTTTTAAATTCACTTTTTTGTAGCGCTTAAAAATATTAAAGTTATAATGGAAAACAATAAAATTAATAAAAAAAATAATCCATCTCATCGCATATACTCTCTGAAATGTATGATCTACATATAACCCCTGAGTGTGACTTTTTTAATAAATTTGTACTCTACATATAGTTAGCATACCAAGTTAAGATAAGTTATAGTGTACTTGGACAAAACATGCACATGAACAAAATATGTCATTCATGATACTAAGAATGGGTTGGTTTAGACGTTCTAAATATGTGATCTTCATATAACCTGTGAAAGTGGTCATCTTTTAATAAATGTATACTATAAATTTATAACCTATCCGTAAAAATGTAGGATTGTCAAATCCTTGGTCCAAATTTTGTATCACATTTGCGGGTAACTCAGTTGAGTGAAAAATAAAATATTTAATAAACTTTTCAGGAAATCCTGATCTATCAGGGTTGACTGATTCATATTCTTGTCACTGAAGCTATGAGCCGACAATAGATGGGCCACTGTTAGATGGAAGACAGCTATTCTGGATGAGGGTGAATTATATCAAGCTAATTATAGGCTTGCAATTTAGAAGATACCTGAAAAATTACAGATAAAAGCTCATTGGTCAATCCAGAAGCCTCTATAATTAAGTGCTAGCCATTTGGGATTTCAAAAGCAGACACACTTCTGTCAGATAAAATAAAGGCAGAGTATTACAACATCATGTTTCACCAAGAAATGGGACATGACCGCCTGTGCGCAGTGTGCATTAGACCAAGCACAAGAAGGGACCCAGCTCAATCAATGTCAACTTGGTTGGTTGCAACTGAGTCAAGGAGAAACTTATGCTGAAGAGGGGAAATAAATCATATGATTTTTCATCATAACAAAATCTTATTTGGGTTTGTAATCCAACTCTGGGGGTGGAGCTAGTAGCCTGGGGATGATAGGCTAGCTAGTAAGAGTTATCTGCAGCTAGATGCTAGTCTGGCTGCCACCTTTTTAGATATAAAAAGCCCTTCCAAGATCATTTGGATGGCAGACAAATAATAATCCCAAGATTAATACTTATTAAATAGTAGTAGTTTTAAGCATCTAATAAGAGTGTATTATTGATACTTTCAGAATCCTACCAAACCATCTCTGCCCAAAGTTGCTGGTGTTGCATCCCTTGACCACAGGACTCTCCCATTACTTTGCTCCAGCAATAATGTAACCCTGCCAGTTGTTGTATTAATATCACACCAATTGGAAGCATGTATGTCTCCATACAGATGTACTTCTATTAATACAGAAACTATGTCCAAAAAATAATAATAATAATCTCTCTTCTTCAAGAACACAAAACCTTGACAAAAACCAACCATTTAATTTGATGTTTTTTATTCTCTAAATTGGCAAATTTTGAATCCTTTGAGCATATAACTCAACTAAAAAAAGGCAAAACACAACAAGAAAATGCAGGATACAAAAATCAGAAATGCAGGATTTTAATGTACAATTTGAGATTTCCTGTATGTCTAACAAATCATAGACAACATTTAAAAATTAACAAATATGAAATTGTGGGATTTTTAAATCCAATAACCAAATTCAAATTGTAATTGATGTTGCAACCAAGTCTTCTTACTCACTTACTAATACATCTTACAATACATAGGGGGTGCTTAGTGAGTTGCCCCAGGACATATCTAACAGCATGGATCAATCTGATGGTAATATCAGATTTTGGGCACTATCTCCTAATTAAGAGCATTGTCAATTTGACTTTTTGGACACCTGCAAGAGACCAAGCTGTCAAGACATTGAAGCAGAGACTTAAAACTGCACCTGTTTTTCAATTCCCTGATTGGAATTACCAGTAAAAACTTGCGTCTGATGCCTCTGACAGGGCCATAGGAGACATAATAATGATGGAAACCAATAAGGTTGTCTTCCTTTCTGTGGCCTACAAATCTAGGAAGCTTAAAAATTCAGAGCAACACTCTCATACATGATAAATAGTTAGCAGCTATTGTGCACTGCATCAAAAAATGGCGCTGTTACGTGGAAGAAGCCACTTTCCCACCCTGCGTCCTAACAGATCAAAATTCTCTTTGGTACTTTAACACTCAGTCACACTTAACTCAATGCCAAGCAGGGTGGGTTTAGCGCCTGTCCCTGTCCCTGTCCCAATTGCTCATTGAATACAAACCTGGGAAGGAACTTGTCACAGCAGGTGCCCTCTCCAGACTGTACATAGCGTCCATCACAGGGGTGACAGCTTAGACCCAGACTGGACCATGATCTATCTACATCATAAAGCCACTTGCTACAAAGGCTTCAACTCTATGACTATTTACAAGATGAAGGACAACAAAATTCAGTTTATCACTGACGCTGGCAATGTCTGCTTCCAGGTGGAGACAAGTGAAAAGACACCTTATATTCCCACCACCCAGTAAGGGGATACCATACTACACTACCACTGCACTTTAGGCCATATCAGAGGAGTTAACCTCTTTGAAATTATGAAGCGTAAGGTTTAGTGGCCTTGTATACATCAAGACATCTTGGACCTCTTCAAGATGCATGCTTTGTTCAAAAGTAACATATCTAAACCTGCACTTCCCAAGTCAGTTCTGCCCATCAAAGCCATGGAACCCTTTGAACAGTGGGCCCTTGACATTGTGGGCCCCTCCCCAAAGATAATCTGGGCAAGAAATACATCATTATGGTCATTGAATAATTCACATGTTGGCCAGTAGTGTGTACAACCACTAATCATACAGCCACTACTATCACTTGCTTCATTGGAAAGGAAATTGTGGCCCACTTTGGAAACCCAAGCGCCTTATCATAAATGGTGGGCCTGAACTTGTAGGGCACGTCATGAAGGCATACTGTGCCAAGAATGCCCTCTAACAAGTAGTCACAACACCCTACTACCCCCAGGCCAACTTGTGCGTAGAACATTTAAATGGTTTGCTGGTCTAACTAATTGCCAAACTCTTGCAAGAGCACCCCAATACTGCCTGGACCAAACATCTGCCCACCACCCTACTCATCTTACAGGCAATAATTAACAGGGGCACTAGGTTCAGTCCCAGAACCTTGGCCTTTAGGACTCCTGATGGCTTGACAGGGGTAGAGCAGGGAAAATTACAATCCACAGTTCCCAGGAACCCTCCCCTGGTACCTACCCCCTCCCTGGGCCAGTGGCTTTCCAAGGCTTGTGACATTGAATGTCAGGGAACCAACCCTGATCTGCCGGCTTGCTAGCGTTCAGGAACTGGCAGGTTGCAGACTGGGTGGGCAGGGCCCACCAAAGATTTGGCGCTAACTTAATGAGGTAGGACATTGACTTGCCTACCTACAACCACAGACTGACATAAGAACAATAGTATCTATTAATATCATGAGAGTAATATATACAATTCCAAAAATCTTGTTGGTATGGTCCAGCAGGAGCTTAGTGGCAGCAGCAGGCATGGGTTTGGGGGTGACAGGTGTTTCCATGTCTATTTGGTAGGCAGAAAGGAAGTTGTATTTATCTCTGAACAGGCAGGGTTTGGTAACAAACCAAGGGCCTTCTCGGTTGTATCTGGTTAACTCTGTAGTTTTGGTCAAGAGATCCTTGGCTAGTATGTTGTTGGTGGTGTAGTCCTTGTACTCAGGCTTTAAGGGGTACTCTGTGAAATGGACAGGACCAAAGGGAGCACCTGGCAGGAAGTACGTAGCTGGAAGGCTGGCAGGAGGGTCAGATGATCTTTGAGTTACCTGGCAGATGACAAGAATAAAATACAGCAATAATTGGGGAAACCAATATCTCATAACTTTTATTTAAAAGTGACACTGGGGATTGATCTCGGCCTGGCAGGTATTTATACCACACTGCCAGGCTTCACTTCCTGGCCAGGTTTTCTGGGTTCTGGCGGGTTGGCATTGGGGGTCTTAGATGGCAGTGGAGCACTTGGCACTGGCGGTTTGCCACTGGCTGCTTTAGGACAAGAAGACTTTGAATCCTTCTGTTTGTTGATTTGGGTATCAGGTGCCTCTTCAGGTTCAATGCCTCATCCGGGGCTTTGGGAGAGTTTGTAATAACTCTCATTGAGAAAATTGTACATTTTATCAAGAAAACCTCTGTTGTCAGGTATTGACACCTCGGGAAAATTCCTGGCATCTTGCACTGGCGGTTTGCTTGCAGAATCCTGCAGGATGGCTAAGGGTTCAGGTCCTGGCAGGCTAACAACAACTTTATCAATTAGTAGTGGTTTATTGGGTTCCCAGCCTATGGGTCTGGCGGTCTGCAAAGAGTTTTGTCCAGGGTTTGACTCTGGTTCTGTATTTTGAGATTTAGGAGCATCCAAATTGTCATACCTGACATCATCCCCTTCTTCCCCAAAATTCCCCCTTTCAGGGCCTTCTTCCCAAGGTATTGTTGAATTGCCTGTTTGGCATTGGTTAGGTTGCTCAAGGGTTCCCAGTTGCTTTCTTCCAGGGGCTAACCTAACCACTTAACATAGTACTGGGGGGTCTTGTAGTGGACTCAGTTGCTGTGGATGTACTCAACTTTGTAATTATTTGAGTTGTCCTTCCAGATTGGCGGGGATCTAGACTTGATCTTCTGGTGGGGAAGGGAGTTTCTGTCTTTTTTGAACAGCAATGCACGGTGGAACACGTTATGAATCTTCCATGTGGGGGTAGGTCTAACTTGAAGGCACTTCTCCAATGAGCTTGGTGATCTTGTGTGGCCCGCTTCTTCTGTGAGCTAATTTTCTGCAAGGCACATGCAGGGGCACGTTCCAGGAGTCCAAATAGACCTTGTCTCCATTTTGAGGGGTTTACCAGGGGTCTGTTTTCAATCAACAAAGGCCTTGTATGTCTGTACTGCTTGGTTCAGGTTTGCTAGGCATACAGTTTGGGTGTTGTGGATCTTTTCAATCCAGGCGCGTCCAGATGGGTTGGTTTCCTTATTTCCAATGCTAGGGTCCCATGTGGGGTCAAACCGGTAGTTGGCTTTGAAAGGGGAAATTCCAGTAGATGCATGATCTTTGCTGTTGTAGGCGTACTGTGCCATGGGTAGCATCTCAGCCCAGTTATCTTGGGTGGCGTTGGCGTAGCATTGTAGGTATTGTTAAAGTATTTGGTTCACCTGTGCAGTCTGACTGTTGGTCTGTGGGTGGTAGGAGGTTGATACACAGTGCTTTACCCCTAAGTCCTTCATCACCTGAGTCCAGTAGTTGGAGGTTAATTGTGGTCCTCTATCAGTGATGATTTCTGCAGGAGCGCCGTGTTGAGTTAAGATGCAGTTGTGGAAATGTCTTGCTGTCTCTGCAGCAGTGCAGTGGGTAGTGGTAGGGACAAAATAGGGAATTTTAGTGAATCTATCTATCATTACTAGGATTGCATTGAACAAATTATAATGGGGAAGTTCCACAATATAGTCCATTGAAACAGACTGCCAGGGTCCTGCTGGTATGTCTAGTGGTCTTAACAAGCCTTCAGGTTTGGATCTACGGGTTTTGGTCCTTCCGCATGTCTCACAGCCTTTGATGTAGGCAGCCACATCTTTGTCCAGTTGGGGCCAAGCATAATTCTTTTTGATACCTCAGATTTTCTTGAGTCTGCAGGGTGGCCGGCCATCCCTGAGTTGTGATAGTCTATGAGTACTTTGGTCCTTGTTTCACCTTCTGGTACATAGATCCAGTTGTGTAATAGCAGGGTAGTTCCTTTCAATGAGAATCCTTTCTTTTAGTGGCAGCTATCTGGGTCTGAGGTCAAGTTGGCAATGAGTTCTGCTGAATACTTGTCTAATTTCTGCGCCTCAATTATGTCAGGCTTGCAGGCCATATTCTTTATGTACATCAGTTGGATGCCTAGGCTGGCAGGGTCAAGGATTATGTGGGTGTTGCGGTCCTTGGTCTCAGCTGTGGTGGGAATCATATCTGCTCTTCTGCTCAGTGCGTCAGGTACTATGTTGACTTTACCAGGTTTATAGTCAATTGTCAGGGTGTAGTAATCCAGTTCTAGAGCCCATCTGGCCTGTCTCTGTTTCAGCTGTCTGGGTTTAAAGAAGTAAACCAAGTTCTTGTGGTCAGTTAGGACTTTTGCTGGTAATTCAGCACCACATAGGTACAGGCGCCAATGTTTCAAGGTCTTCAGTATTGCAAGCATCTCCTTGTTGTAGATTGGGTAGTTTCCTTTGGCAGGCAGAATCTTCCTGATAAAAATATGCTACATCCTGCAGCATACCATCCCCTCCTTCCTGAAGAAGGACCCTGCCCACCATAAAGTTGGATGTGTTGGTTTCCAGTATGAATGGCTTGGATGGGTTGGGCATGGCCAGGATGGGGGCAGAGGTGAACGCGAGTTTTAGAGCCCCAAATTCTGATGTGCACTTGTCAGTCCAGGCAAAGATGACCTTGTCAGAGCAAAGGCATGTCAGGGGCAGAGTAATGTGAGAAATTTTTTGGATAAAATCCCTGCAATAATTTGCCAGGCCCAAAAAATTCTCACATCCTTTCTGCATTTGGGTACCAGCCAAGCTGTTATTGCTTCTACTTTGTCCTGTGCCATGGCAAACCTGCCGGTATTCACTACATATCCTAGGAATTTGACCTTGGACTGAAAGAATTCACATTTTTCAGCTTGGCGTGTAAGTTGGCCTGGAAGAGTTTTTCCGGTATAAGGTCAAGGTGTTGGAGGTGTTCTTTGTGTGACTTGCTATATATGAGGATGTTGTCCAAATATGCAACACAAAATTGGTCAAGGTACTTGCCTAGGACAGTGTTGATCATCCTTTGGAAGGTGCTGGGGGCGTTGCACAGACCAAATGGCATTACTAGATATTTTTACAACTTATATCTGGTTTTGAAGGCTGTCTTGTATTTGTCTCCATCTTTGATTTGGATCTGGTTGAAGGCGTTTCTCAGTTCAATCTTTGAATACACCTGGGCTCTAGTCAGTACGTCACAGAGTTCATCAGCGTTGGGGATGAGATAGCAGTTCTTCACTGTGATGTTGTTCAGTTTCTGATAGTTTACGCATGGACACATTCTGTCATCTTTTTTTCCTACAAACAGCATAGGAGACAAGCAAGGGGCCTTTGACACTTGTATAAAACCCTTTTTGGTCATGTCCTCTAGGTATGTCTTAAAGGCTACTTGTTTGCTGTGATTACAGCTGTAGATGGGGCTGTGGTGTGTTTGGGTCCCTGGCAACAGGTCTATTGTGTGGTTGTATATTGAATGGCTGGAAAGTTTTGTGGCTTCTTCTTCTTTAATACATGGTTCCATTTCTGTAGGGGAGTAGGTAGTATCCCAGCACTAGGTTCTATCTTTATGATCAAGAGTTTGTTGGTAGTAGTTTGGTCATGGCTCATGCAAAAAGGGATGATGTCACAAGATTCAGGTTGGCCCAACAGGGCAGTTTGTTTGTGATAGTTCAGGATCAGGCCATGTATGTAGGACCAGGAGTTGCTCAGTATAAGGGGGTGGGGTAGTCCTGGCAAGAGGATCAGGGACAACAGGTACACATTATTTCCAATTGTCAACAGAAGTTCTTGTTCAGACTTGTAGCAAGTGTCCAGCAAGCTGTTTCCTATGACTACTTTTAGGCTATGCTCTGAAGCTGTCAAGTCTATTTCCTTTGCCAGGCTGGCGTCAATGAAGCTTTCATCAGCTCCTGTATCAATAAAAGCTTCAAGCTGGCACTTGTTTCCTGGTAGTTTTATGGTCACTTGGATGAATTTGTAAGACTGGGGAGAAGTGTTTATTTGCGCCAGTGAGATTGGGGCAGTGTTTTTCTTAGGGCAGGCTCTGGTCAAGTGGCCTGCTTTGTGGCAGTGAAAACAGAGTCCTTTGCGGTAGTGTTGTTGGAGCTCTTCATGTGTCATTCCCGTTCTGTTGGGGGTCAGTTCTTGGCTTTGGCGGGTCTGGGAGGGGCCAGCATTCTCTTGGTTCATTCTAAGGCCCTTGCACAGGGTAACTAGATTGTCTAGGCTGAGGGTGGGCAGGTGGTGCTTCAACAGGTCCTTTATCACTAGGTTGACTCCCTTTTGGAAGATAATGGCTGCCAGTTTGTCTTCCAGTTGGGTACAGGTCTTCAGTTTGAGGAATTTGTCAATGTATGCTTAGATGTGGCAGGTGCCCTGCCAGATTTCCAACAAGGGGTTCAGGGTGTAGTATCTGGTGTTGCGGTCTTTCCTTGTGGCTATCAACTTGGCTTCAAAATTGGCATAATCTAGGCAGAATTCCACGTCTTTGGTGGTGGCTTTGCCAAACCAATCAAGGGCGTCTCCTGATAGCATGGCAGCTACTCCAAGCACCTTTTTGGTGTCACTGGAATAGGATGTGACATTGGCTTGAAAATTTAGTTGAGCACTGGCATGGCGCAATAGGCCTCTTTGAGAGTGATTTTCCCATCTGATGCATCTCCATTTTGGTGAGTAATTGGTTGACTATCACATTCTGAACCTGAGAGGAAGATCCTTTGGCAGTTTTGGCGGCAGGGTCAGGTTTCTTGGGGTTGTTTGGGTTCACGTTTGCATTCTTCCACACAGAAGAAATTAGGTTCTTGGTCACATAAATGTATAATAACTGATTATCATTACAAAAAACATACAAGATTCCCCAAGAATAATCAACATCTTTGGGCTCAGGGCACCAGGTTTAAAATAGATTGTCATAATATCAGGGAGCCAACCCTGATCTTCTGGCTTGCTAGCGTTCATGAACTGGCAGGCTGTAGACTGGGTGGCCAGGGCCCACCAAAGGATTGGGGCTAACTTAACGAGATAGGACATTGACTTGCCTACCCACAACCACGGACTGACAGCAGGACAATAGTATCTATCAATACCATGAGAGTAATATATACAATTCTAAAAAGCTTGTTGGTATGGTCTAGCAGGAGCTTGATGGCAGCGGCAGGCATGGGTTTGGGGATGACAGGTGTTTCCATGTCTATTTGGTAGGCAGAAAGGAAGTTGTATTTATCTCTGAACAGGCAGGGTTTGGTAACAAACCAAGGGCCTTCTCGGTTGTATCTGGTTAACTCTGTAGTTTTGGTCAAGAGATCCTGGGCTAGTATGTTGTTGGTGGTGTAGTCCTTGTACTCAGGCTTTAAGGGGTACTCTGTGAAATGGACAGGACCAAAGGGAGCACCTGGCAGGCAGTATGTAGCTGGCAGGCTGGCAGGAGGGTCAGATAATCTTTGAGTTAACTGGTAGATTACAAGAATAAAATACAGCAATAATTGGGGAAACCAATATCTCATAACCTTTATTTAAAAATGACAATGGGGATTGATCTTGGACTGGCAGGTATTTATACCACACTGCCAGGCTTCACTTCCTGGCCAGGTTTTCTGGGTTCTGGCGGGTTGGCATCAGGGGTCTTAGATGGCAGTATGGCACTTGGACTGGTGGTTTGCCACTGGCCGCTTTGGGACAAGAAGACTTCAAATCCTTCTGTTTGTCAATTTGGGTATTGGGTGCCTCTTCAGGTTCAGTGCCTCCTCTGGGGCTTTGGGGGAGTTTGGAATAACTCTCATTGAGAAATTTTTGCATTTTACCAAGCTAACTGCCAGTGTCAGGTGTTGGCACCTTGGGGAAATTCCCGGCATCTTGCACTGGCAGTTTGCTTGCAGAATCCTGCAGGATGGCTAAGGGTTTGGGTCCTGGCAGGCTTGCACCAACTTTATCAATCAGTAGTGGGTTATTGGGTTCCCAGCCTATGGGTCTGACAGTCTGCAAAGGGTTTTGTCCGGTGTTTGACTCTGGTTCTGTATTTTGATATCTAGGAGCATCCAGATTGTCATTCCTGACATTGAACATCAGTAGGTTAGGGAGGACCAAGCACCTTAAGGAAAGGTATGCCGTGAGTGACCCTGTTTAAGCCCTCAACCCTAATTCTGATCATCTAGAGCCCAACCACTTGGGCCCCTTCAAAATAGCTGTGGTCTATGACAACCACACTTACCCCTTGAAGACTCCAAAGGTAACACCAAGAAGCCCCACCACAATTGCTTGTGCCCCTGTCACGCCATCCCTACACAAAGGTTGTTTATGCAGACCTTCCTGAATCTGCCTCAAGTTCCAATACTGGTTCCTGACAACAAACAGGGGCAGGGGGTGTTTCAACCAAGTTTTCTTCCTTGCCTGCTAGTGTATCATATGATACACAGGGGCGCTCAATGAGTTGCCCCAGGACGTATTAAACAACATGGATCAATCTGATGGGAATTTCAAATTGTGGGCACTATCTCCTAATTAGAAGAGCTACCAATTTGACTTTCTGATCCCCGCACAGGTTATTCCACAGTCCCAAACCTTATATGAAACCAGCCACTATGCCACCCCCTGGTGGCCTTTTGGCTTTCCCATATGGTATATTAATCATAATAACAACCAATAAATCATGCCTTATTCTTATTATTCCTGTCTTTCTATTAGACTGTTGTCTTCCCCAAATCAAATAATAAACTCTCATTAGTTCAGTTGCAACAAAGACTCTCTTAAATCCACTCTAAAGTCATAGAAAGAGAAACTTTACTTCTAAACTAGGTAAAGTTACCCAGCTGTATTCTCACCCCAGTTAGAATCAGGACTTCAGTGCTACCTCAGCACATCTATCCTAGGGTACAAAGCTTCTATATCCTTTCAAAGCACTAGAAAGGGGCACCTTAACAGCACCCCAAAGCAAAAACCAAACCCCAACCACCTTGTTTGAATAAAACCCCAGCTGCCACAGCTGGCCAAACAAACAAAACCAAAAACATTTACCTCTCTTAGGCAACAGTTCTACTTGGCCAACATCAGCCCACATCTGAAAAACAGCTAAACATGTGGATCATCACAGGGGCTGAAAAGGAAAGTCTTCCCTGATTGTCTAGAGTAAGTATCAAGGTTCAATTTATTATAGATAATAAGAAAAGTAATAGTTTAAGCCTGTAAAAAGTAACAGCTCAGGAGAGAATCAGACTGAAACAAGGGGCCATATAAGGGGTAATGAAGTGAAACAAGGGGATCATCCACTTAAGGAAGCTACAGAAGGAGTCCAAGGCCAAGGGGCCTGAGACAAAGGAGCATAGTACCAAGGAGCCTGAGACCAAAGAACCAAAGACCACACCCCAAAACAGGCTATAATACAGAAGGTTTCTAAGGGGATCTTCCTTCTGTACCCAATAAATTCCCCTAATGACTCCTAAAACCTTCCTTAATTTCCCATAGAAAACATGGATAAAATCTACCACATTTATTACCCTAGCATAGGGGAGGAGGATCTGTACAGGCATGGATGTAGGAAGTTTGTCACTGGCCAATCTTGTGAAAAGCAGTGGGACTAGCTGACCAAAAGGATCAGGATGACTGCCAGAGGCAAATAATTTCTGGGGAGTGAGGTCAAGAGGCTATTTCCAGGATGGTATCAACCCAAGGAGGGAATAATCCCAGCTGAGATAACAGTCTATAGAGGAAATGCTAGGATGATCATAAGAAAGGTGCTGGAAGAATTTGCAGCTCTCAAACAAAGCACAATGCTCTGGCCAAAGGACCAGATCACTTGCTGAATGACAACCCCTCCCAGCCAGCACCTGACATTGACCCAGGACATTTTTTGGTGTCTGGGGAGCTAGAGTACCACAGGGAATGCTGTGTATCCACATTATCTTGGTATTTTGATCATGACTATGGGGAGTTTTTACCCTTCTATTTTTGTCACAAAACCCTTGAATTTGCTTTTCTTTCAGAACTTTCTGTGATGTGAGTTTCCAAAACCACCTATTGATCCTATTCTAAACTTGAGTCTTTTTCTATTTTTTACTTATTTCTTGCCATTGTTCATTATACTGTGGCATATTTGATCCAAATATCCCCCTGTGTATGTATGGGTTCAAAAGCTGCTTTGAGGACTAAATGAGTGATCCTGTTTTTACCAATAAATGTGAGTCCATTTTATATTATCATTTTCTCTTTCTGATTTGGGGCAAGCTTTAGGATATCTCATCTAATTTACTTTAAAAAAGCTGAGGTAACTGCCCATTATTGCTTATTCTAACTGACCATAGTTGCTTCCTGTTTGAAATATCCCACAGTGTTACAACGTTATCACCCCTCCTCCTTCTCTGAATGAAACTCCAACACAACAGGGGACTTGGTTCAGGGCTCTAGGCCCTGCTGCTGGAAATACTAGAATTTGTCTGAGAAGGCTGAGCGGCTCCTCTTCTCTAACCAAGGTGATTATAATTAGAATTATAATTGGTATTAGTATTAGTGCCTAAAATAAGTTGCCTGGCCTCAGCATCATCACTGAAGATGGGCCTGCAAGATGGTTTATTATTAGGCTTTCTTGTCAGTCCTCATCATGCTTGGCATCTTCTGCCTCAAATTGGGTCCATTCTAGGCCTCAGGTAGTCTGAATTTCTATTTTTGGGCTTTTTACTGCTCTGGGTAGGGGTTTAAAGCACAATGTGGATCCTGGAGCCTGAGCCACCTCTTTATAGGGGTTCAGGTCTGACCTGGGTCCCCTTTCACTCAAATTGGGAGGCCATGTCACAATTACTTTTGTGCAGTCAGTTTTACCTCTTCTTTCTGCCTGCAGCTGAAGCTGCAGAATTGGTACTGGGGTGGGCCCTGAAAAGTATAAGCCCTGTTGAGTATATACTTCCTATGAAGTATAATAAACAAGATAAAGGGGAAATTAAGAAGAGAATTGAACTTTATTGGATATGAATATAGGATAATATATAGTATCACAAAAAGCCATATATTGTCCATGTACGTCATGGAAGTCATGGGGCTTATCTGAGTAATGTTCCTCTTGAGTCACAAGGCTTAATCAAGTTGTGTTCCATTTAGAACCTGGATTGAGTGATCCCCATAATATATGGGTGAATGATAGGAGTGCCACCAAGTTAATGATTAGTCAGTGAGTTGTATGGTGGGCCATTTGGTGAACCACTTGTGGCATTAATTCCATGAGAGGGAGTAATCAAAGATGTTGTGACATCTCCCCCTGGGGTGCTGGAAGGTGGAACCTTGGGAATTTTCTTGAGAGTGTCAGGGATACATTCTTGGTACTGATCCAGTTTGGCTTTGGGGACAGGGAGTCTGGAGCTATGTTGGGCTGTTCTTGCCTTGCATAGGCAGAGTTGGCCATGGTGCATACATTTTAATTTAGTTCTTACTCCAATCCCTTTGACAAGGTAAGTGTTGTTAGGTTTGACTTCCATGACAATACCTGGTCCATGTAGCCCCGGATTCAACTTATGTTGTTCATGATTGATGACCCAAAAAATTTCCCCAACCTGGAACCTTTCCTGTTGCAATGTAATTGCCTCTCTTTTGATCCTTTTCCATTACATATATTCTTGGTTTTTTCTGGTACATTGTACTTTGGGATCACTGTTGTCTGGCACCTTTTTAGGTATAGGTAACCGTGGTCCTGAGGTAGTACTAACAAGGGCAGACTTCTGCCCATAGACAAGTTCATACGGGCTTTTGCCTGTATTATAATTGACCTGTGTTCTGCATACTGTGAGTGCTGTTGGTAGCCATTCCAACCCAGGCTTTTGAATTTTTAGCATGTAACTTACTGAGGGCTTCCACTAGTGAGCCGTTTAGTTGTTTTACTAGTCCATTTGCTGGTGGGTGGAATGGCTGGCAGTGATATGTTCTATTCCATTCTTGGTAAGGTAGATATTGGTGTCAATGGCCTTAAGTTTGGTTCATCTGTCTGTGATCAGGAGGTTGGGTTTTCTAAACTTGGCTATTATCTCTTTCCCAATAAGTTGTCTTATATCATTGCCTTTATGTTCTTTTGTAGCTTGCGCTACAGGCCACCTGGTGGCATAGTTGATAGCTGTTATGATTTACTCCTTGCCTTTGTTTTCACTGGGCATAGGTCCCACAATATCCAACAATCATACCTTGAAGGGTTATGTGGGGATACGGGTACTACTGACTTAGGTGGCGCTTTGGTTTGGGCGTACTTCTCACAGACTTCACATTGTTCCAGTACCTCTCTGATATCATCTAGCATGTTGGGCCACCAGTAGTGAGTCTTGAGGTATTCATGCAAGTTCCTGCTACAGGTGTGTCCCAGATCTCTGTGATATTGGAGGATTGTGTCAATCTTTTGTGTTGACGGGACGTAGGGTACAGTGTTACCATTTGGAGGTATTTGGTTCAGGGTACCATATAAGCTTTTGAAAGGATGTTTGTTCTTGAGGACTTTCTCTTGGATGTCCATTAGTGTGCCATGTGGGAACCCTTCTTGGAGATTCCCCATGATTAACATAGGCCAATCAGGGTCCCCATCAGCACATAGGACGTGTTTGCTGTATAGCCATTACAGGGCATCTACAGTAAGCATTTCCTTTCCTGGCTTGTATTTAATTTACATTGGTACCTCTGTATGAGGCTCATCCACTTGGCTTGTCTTCTTGACAAGTGTTGTTGTGTTTTGAAGAATATTAACATTTTGTGGTTGTTGAGCACTTTCAACGTTTTGGCCCCTTCTGGATAGTATTGCCATTTCTTGAGGTAGTGTATGATAGCTACCAACTCTTTATTGTGTAAGGGATTTCTTTGTTTGCTGTTAGATAGTTTCCTTGATTTGTACTCCACAGGGAGGAAGTCATTTTCTGCCGTTTGGATATGGATTACTCCTCCCATGGCGTAGTCAGATGCATTAGTTTCTAATTTTTAAATTCCCTCACAATTTGGGTACTGGAGAATAGGGGTGGTAACCATATGTTCTTTTAGTTGACAGAAGTGTTAGTCTTGTAGCAGCGTCCACACAAACTTGGTTGTTTTACCTGTCTTATCAGACAGAGGGCTGTTGATGACACCCCAGTCAGGGATAAACCTTCTTAGATAGGTCACCATTCCTAGGAAAGTGTGGAGTTTGCTCTTATTCCTTGGATGTGGCATTTCAGTTATGGCGCATATCTTGTCCATATCTGGGTTGGTTTTGTCTTTACTGATAATATGGCCAAGGAATGGAATTTCAGCCAAAAATAATTTTCACTTTGACAGTTTTGCAATCAGTTGGTTTTCTTCAAGGGTGCGGAGGACCAGACAGACGTCTTCCCAGTGTTATTTTGGAGTTGGACAGTAGATAATTATGTTATCCAGGTAAATGATTGCTTGTTTACCGATGTATTCCTTGAAAACTTTGTTCATGAAAGCCACAAAGGTACTAGGGGCATTGGTCATGCCAAAATTGAGAAAAAACACACTCAAAGGACCCATATTTAGTTCTGAATGCAGTATTTGGGATATCTTTGGGTTTTACTCATATTTGATAGTAGCCAGCTGTCATATCAATTTTTGTGAAGATTTGGGACCCCCCAGGGCGTCAAAAAGATTGTTGATCAGGGGCAGGGGATACCTGTTCTTAATTGTGACCTCATTGAGTGCTCTGTAGTCTGTGACTAGGTGGAGGCCTCCATCTTTCTTTGCCACAAAGAAGACAGCGGCACCAAAGGGTGATTTTGAAGATCATATGAGTCCTTTCTTGAGGGCTTTGTCAAGGTAAGCCTTTAGTACACTGTCTTCTTGTGGTGTGAGGCAATAGATAGGGCGCGCCTTAGGTACACTTCCTTTGAGGTCAATCTCATGTTGCATGCTGCAGTCCGGTGGTAAGCCCAGGAGGGCTTCCTGAAAGACAAAGGGGAACTCACTAGCTAGCGGGTCTTGGATGTAGTCATTCTTATGTCTGGTTTCCGTATTTTTGATATGAATAACTTTGTACGTACAGGTGTTCCAATTGATTTTGCTAGGATCATTTTCCTCTTCTATTTCCATGATTTTCACCAACACGTGGTCTCTCATAAGTGTGTCAAGATGGGTTGTGTAAACATGGTGGTGTACCTTGCCTTGTTATATGATGAGTGTAGCGCTATCTCAGTCAATATGAGGTTTGGTCTTTCTCATCCAATCCTGGCCAAGTATAACATCATACTTGGGAATTGATATGATAGGGCCACTGAGCGTGGTTTATATGTCTCTAATTTGGGCGCAAAAAGGTTTTGCCTCTTTGGTGACTGGTGTGCTTCTGTTGTCTGCCATGATGACCCTCTTGATATTGCTTCAGCCTGTAGGTAGTTTCATGAGGTTGGCAAATTTCTTGTCAATGAGAGATTGGTCTGCTCCAGTGTCAAATAGTGCAGAGCCCTGATATCTTCAAAAACAAAAAGGATAAGTGAGGAGTTTATTTTCAGTTTGGGCAGCAAACAGTAGAGGGTTGCTGGAGGGTACTTGGATCATGGTGATTGAGTCCATGTCCTGGTCCCTGTACAAGTCTTGTAAGTTGGGGGAGGGCGGCTCACCTAAGCACTCCCCTGAGCTTTTTCCTTCTTGTTGATATCTTTGGTGCTTGTCTGGTTGGCTTGGGCAGTACAATTCCTGTTTCAAGGATGGGTGTTGTTGGCCCAGTTATTTTGTTTGTTTGTTTGAGGATCCTTTCTTGCTGTGGGACTCTGCTTTCTCTTATTGGTTGTGTGTAGATTGTCAGATTTTTGAGCTGCATGTTTTCCCTCTAGGAATACATCTTTGAGGTTCTTGTAGTGGGTCATGTCAAACTGATGTCTAATGTGTGTGGGGAGGCCATTGTAGAAGTCCAATTGTGGTCCAGGTTTGTCAAAGTTGATGGTGTTGGGAGCGCGGTCATGTAGGTCTTCATATGCAGCAATGTATTCCTTGATTGTTCTTTCATTTTGAACATTCTGAGTTTAGTCATGATCACAACACTGGAGTCTTTCATGGAGAACTTTTTGAGAAATGCGGCTTTGAACATGTCCCAGTTCTCCTTCTGGTTAGGGTGTTGGTCTAACTACCCGCTTAAAAAACATTATGCAGTACCCGTGACATGAAGGGAAATTTCACTGACCCAGATTTTGCGGGGACAGTCTACTTGTTCAAACTTGCTTTGTGTACTATTGATCCAGAGGGAGGCATTTTCCTGGTGTAACCCCGCAAAAGTCACAATTTCTGCTGAGTGTAGGCGTTGAAAGACAATACTGGGTATCTCAGGCACCTGCAGGCTTGCAGAAGTTGTAGGAAGATTTAGGGTTTTTGAGAGTGGAGAAGGTTTTACTATTTGGTGGGGACAAGGATGTTGTTGAAGATGGTGAAGCCTGTGGGGACATCTTGTCCCTCTTTGTAGTCTCTCCAACCTGCAGGAAGGGCCATTTTCTGGACCTTTTTCTTGAGAGGAATTTTTCCTTATAGTTGTGTAGGTGTGGATAACCTACTTGTGCTACCACTGTCAAGTATATACTTATTGTGAAGTATAATAAACGAGATAAAGGGGAAATTAAGAAGAGAATGATACTTTATTGGATATTAATATAGGATAATATATAGTATCACGGAAAGCCACATACTGCCCATATATGTCATAGAGGTCATGAGGCTTATCTGAGTAATGTTCCTCTTAAGTCACAAGGCTTATTTAAGTTGTGTTCCTTTTAGGATCTGGATTGTTTGATCCCCATAATAGATGGGTGAATGATAGGAGTGCCACCAACTTAATGATTAGTTAGTGAGTTGTACGGTGGGCCATTTGGTGAACTACTTGGGGCGTTAATTCCCCAAGAGGGAGTAATCAAAGATGTTGCGACAACCCCTTGATTTTTAAGAGAATCTGATTCCCTTAAACCACACCCATGTATGATATACATAGACTCTAAATAGAATATCAACAAGCAATATGATGATATTCTTCTATTTTAATAAAGATATCAATTCTCTTCTGACGCCTCCCTTATCTTGTATTATATACTTCCCAGAAGTATATAATTGACACAAAAACACATTTATGCTATTGCAACATAATAATTGGCATTTAGAATATAAGCTTGTTGTGAAATAATTGAAATGGTATCATAACATCGGAAATAGGTTCCTAGAAAGGAGGGTGTCAGAAATGTTGTGGATACTAAGATAGGCGGTAAGAAACTTAATTGATAGAGTATCTTCCTGTATTTCCAACCAGGTCGTTTTAAATTACCTCATTGTGCATTTCACTGTTGCTAGTTGTTGTAAACTTTTTGGGATCCAATTTAGGGTTTTTTGTGATGGTGACTGCTCATATTGCTATATATACCTACAATAAGATCTTTATGGGAATCCCAATTGCAAAGAGTTACCAGTGTAAGGAATACAGTATATCTAGTAAAGGTGACACTTATAATGGCTGTGAGGACCAATAGCTTTACTATCAAATTGTTTAGTTTATTGGCAGGGCATACATTAATCAGATGATTTATTCTCTAACAACAACTAACATGGTTAGGTTTATTGGAAAAGTTGAATTTTTTAATAAATCCTGTGTAAGCTTTTATTGGCACCTTTTGGGATATGCTTTTACCCAGTTTCTTAAGTTAATTTATTTTAAAAATATTTTCTGTTAATCTAGTTATGGTCCTGTTGAAATATATTTTTCAAGCTAGTATTTTTGAGAGGGGGTAATGTAAATTAACAAATGACTATCAGTAGTTTTTAAACTTTAACCTTTATACTTGCGACATAGTTTTGAAATATCTTTGAGATGCTGCTTTAGGAGATTGTGTATCCACCATTCATTAATGTTTTGAATAAATTAAAATAGATTTATTTTTAAGGGGAATAATTTAATAGCGGCTTCAGATATTTAGATTTTGTAAGTGGCAAGGCAGATATCGTTGTAGTCATAATTGGGTCCATAGCAGTTCCCTCCGACATATAGGCTCTTTTCTGAGACGGCAAGCTGGGCTACCTCAACGCTGGATTCGAAATCATACTTGAATTTCAAATCGCTATCATAGATCTCGACTATGTCTTCTTCCGAGGGCAAGTAGATGTTATCGTCAGCATCGCGAGCGATGGTATCGTAGATGGGATCAATACTGATATGTTTGACTAGCTGGGTGGAAGGAGGAGGATCTCGGCGCTTGGAAGAGACAGACACTTTGATGAGTTCTTTGGAAAATCCATCGCTATGCTTGATACCATAAAACACTTTTCTACTCTTGCCGAGTACAAACTTAGTGATAAGTCCATCAACAGTAAACCACTCCTTGAACTCATCCTCTTTGAATCTCCAGATCGTGGTGAGGGGGGCTCCATTGGTGTAGTTGAAGCTGCTGGCATACAGTCGATCGCCCGCCTGGTACATGTCAGTGATGAAGCCTTGAGACAGCCGGAAATCTTTGCTTGCAGCACTGTCATCATTGGAGGTAAATTTGACGATCTCGCCTTTCCGTCCGTTGACAGTGTAGCTAGGGCCTGCCGAGGTAAAAAGAAGAGCGCCTCTTCCGAGGTAGTGCATCTTGGGTTCAGCGAATGTTACATTACTTGTCATGTTTCTATAATGGAACGTGGAGTTTTCTGAAATGGAGACAATTGCATGGTCTTTGTAAATCGATAGCCCTAGAAGTTCGCCTTTTATGTCTGCACTTGATATGCGATCAAGTTGTACATTTTGTGCTGCGGTTGAAGCAATCAAAATTGTAAAGAAAGTAGAAATCATTTTGGTTGCTTCTCATTTTGCAAAGCCTGTTTTATAGTTGCTTGTTCAACTTGTATATCCAATCTTTGATTTTTGCAGCAGAGATGGAGTATTCCAAGGGTTACATTCTATTTCGCTGCCGGAGGAGATAATTTTGCCGTAACCCACTTTTTAAGAAAGAGATGGATCAACTGGTTCAGGATTAAAGCTCCTGGTTTGTCTTTTGATATAAATTAACAATTATAGATCGTATTTTGAATTGATTCTTATAATTGTAGAGTCCTAATCAAGATGGTCTGGAACAAGCGAAAATAGGTGGATAGCTATTCTCCTTTGAGCTCCATGATTTTAAGCCCGTTGAATAAAGATCTTTTTGTACTGTAATTTATATATAATGTCTATACATTATGGAGCACTAGCCTCTCCATCAAGTTTGGATAAATAATCTATTAAAAAAATGTCCTCTTGAGAATTTGAGGAGCAAATGAAATAACCTGTTCTTTTATAATCCAACCAATCACAAGAATTACCCAGTTCCTAGAACTTAATAATTTCATATAAATCCTATACATAAACAATCAGAGTGAGGTATTTACCCAACTTATAATACAAGCTCTGCTTTGGCCTCGATTCCTGTCCGAAGCCTTTAACTCAAACCATGGGATTTTCCATCCCATCAGAGATAAACACTAAACTAAATCCCTATTTTTTGCATCATATATTCGAAGTCAAGATCCCAACCAATCATATGAAAGTAGGGATGCTCCGACTCTGCCCTGGCTGACTACAGCTCTGAGCCGCTGTTATGACATAATATCACATCATTTAGGAAGCTCCTCATGCTACATCACTAAAATATTGGTACCCACTTCAATTCAGACACCGCTTTTCCAGGAACAGCAACCCACATTATGACATAATTTTCTTTATTTTAAATATTTTTAACTTTAAAATAAAGAAAAAGACGTCATAACGTCGTACTTCTGTTCCTAGAAAAAACGGTATTGGAATTGAAGTGAGCAATGAAATATCCCATGATCAGTTAATCAGCAACACAGCTGAAGACCTTCAATGAGGGAAAATATCTAAAAATCACCAAGAGTGCACCAAGAGATATATATAAGTATTTGGGTAATACTTTATTGCACAGGAAACCAAGACCCTGATAATTACATCCCTTAAATATCCTCCAGGAATAGAGGGAAATGTCAATATCAGTGGAAATTAGGGCTGCGTCAGATTTTGAGAGAATCTTCTCAAAGAAGATTCTCTCAAAATTGTTTTCTTCTTCATCCACAGAAGGATGATGAATTTCAGATTTTTTTAAATAAAAATATATTTTTTTGACTTTCTTTATTTTAAAAATTAAAATAGTACAATTTGAAATTAAAATTATTTTTCTGAAAATAAAAGTTTATTAAAAAAATCTTAAAATCTGGAAAGCGAAAAGCCTTCCATCACCTTCTTTTATTTCAGTGACTTTGGATTCCCCTAAGCTGGGGGAATCCAAAAGAAGAGGACGGGGAAGGGAGGACAGGACAATTATGGCAAATGCTATAACTGTCCCTTTTTTGGGCCGCCACAGCCCTAGTGGAAATAAAGTAAATGAGACAAACAGACAGAACCTTGGAATTGGGTTCAGATAAGTGGGGGTGGAAAATGGATAGCAGGAAACCCACTATTGTCAAAACACTGCCACAGCCAAAATAGTGGTTCAAAAATGTTTTAAATATGTAAAATTAACTGTAAGGCTGAGGTAGGCCAGGGCTGGCCAAATCAACCTTTGATGAGAATCATGTACACAGCTTCCAATTTTTACTGCATCAAATATGGTTCATCTGTGAGCTATGGATTCATCTGGGGCCCCATTTTGAAGCCTGATTTTCATTAAGGGTTAAGAAAAATAAAAATATGAATTTACTTATGTACAATCAGGACAAATGCTGTAATTTTCACAGCTGCTGATATGGACACAAGAGTCAGATTAAAGCAAACTGAAGCCGCACATAAAACAAAATATAGTGTTAAACACATATTTTATGCCAAATTGACAGATGTTCCGCATTTTATGAGCAAATCAAACCAAATCAAACATACAACATCCATACCAGACACACAACACATCATAGCTGTGCGGTAAGGTTAAGAGCCCAAAACACAAACAGATCAACCCACACAAATATTCAATTTTCTATTATGTTTACCATGTTTGGAGACGGGCACACAAAATTTGTGCAATGCAAGCAAAACTCACACTTAAAAATCCAGAAAATAGCAGATTGAATTCATAACACACAAAACCAAATCACAAACATTGTTTCAAGTACTGTAAATTCAGAACCTGAACATAAAAATGCATGATTGTCAAATCCTTGGCCCAAATTTTGAATCACTTTTGCGGGATGGCCTTTTTTTAATTAAATTGTTTTTTTGAGTATTTATTTCAATATTTGAAAATGCGGGAACTCATAGACACTTTGCAAAGTTCAAGTTGAACTGCATATTTTCAATGGACAAAATGAATTAACTGGAATCAGATTTGAAGCGTTCAAATCTATCCACCATTTTTATTAAGTTTACTATGTTTTTTGAAATTGCGGGATTGTCGAATTCAAGAACCAAATTTCAAATCACTTTTGAATGCAACTAGTAAACTCATATATTAATTGCAGGAACTGGAATCCAAATTCAATGTACACTAAGCACACTAGGAAACACCAGCCCAAATCAAGAAGCTCCACCACAACTAAAATCAAACTAAAAATTCAATCTCAATAACCATAATTAGACATAAAAAGTTATTAAACTTTAAAATCATCCAAAACTAGAAAGGATACAATATTATTCACTTCAAATCACAGATATAGAAACTCTGCTACTATTCAAGGCTAAATCAAGAGAGAATAACTACACACAACTAAACTAATAAATCCAAATAAATACATATTTAATCTAAAATATATTTTTTATTTTATTTTTATGGACCATCAATCACATTCTCAACCTGCTCCTGCACCAGCCTGTGGGGCAGCCTGTTCACGAGGGCGTCCCAGAGGGTCCAAGAACAGACCCAGAACCCAACTCAAGGGGAGTCATGTCGATATACAGGCCTCCCAAGGTGTCAGCACCAGCCAACCACCTCCCACATCACAAGCCAGAACTACCAGCTTGAATCCCAGGCAGAAGCCACTTTTAAGGCCTGCTACCAAAGTCTCCTACACCAGGGTCACCAGGAACACTGAGGTTACTTACACCTCCACCGTTTACCCAGTTGTCACCTGGCCCCGCACTCTTGATCCAAGAGTTGCTACTTCCTGCCCTGCGTCTTTGACACCACCTACAAGCCATTGGCCACCACTGAGGAACCATCTGCGCCTATTGTGTATTCAACCATTGATGGTGCCACTGCAAGCAAGCGTGATCCCACCTTCTACACAAAGGTCCCCGTCCCCTGTGTTGAGCCTGGTAGCCAGGATGTTGTGGTACCTGCCAAGGGCCAACATCGGTTGACAGCTAGTGAACATGAAGCTCTCCTCAACTGTTTGAATGGGGGGATGGCGGTTTGGGATATTGCATCCCAATTTGGTGTCACAGCCAGATACATTGCCGACATCAACACCAAATATGGCAACACCGGGAAAATTGCCAAATCCACCTAGGCTAAGCTGCAGCCCAAACTCCTTCAGCCCATTCATATTGATGCAATCAAGCAGTGGGTAGCCAAGGATTGCCACCTGGACACACTTGCTGTCCAATCAATGGTTACCACAGAGTTTGGGCTTTCTGTTTCTAAAACCCTCGTTTACAAAGCAATGGTTGATTTGGGCTTCTTGTGGAAGGTGCTCAGAGTTTCTCTGTACAATAGGAACAGTGAAAAGACCATCAAGGATCAAAGCATTTATGCCAAGACATATCTGGCACTAAAGGAGACTGGGAATGTCCAGTTCTTCTACATCAACAAATCATTGTTTTACTCCTCACTCAGGTCTAGGCATGGGTGGGTTGAGAAGGGGTCCAAGGACGGCGTAGCCCATTGTGCAGCTGTCTGTTCCCAGACATATTTGATGGTTGCTCTTCTGAGTTCTTGTAGTTTAGATCAATAACAGATGATTAAAGGCTCCCATAACAGCAGGACCTTTCTTGATTTTCTCTGAGCCATCAAGGAGCACCTTTGGATAAATTACAGCGGCACAACCAACGTTGTTGTGCTTGATAATGTTGGGCTCCACAAAGTGGATCTGGTTGTGTCCAAATTCCCCCCATCAACAAAAACAGCCATTCTACCAGCCACCGCCTTGCAGACTGCCCAATGAGACTCCTCTTCCTTCCGCCTTATTCTCCATTTCTGAATCCAATCAAGGAGGTGTTTTGTTGGATCAAGAATAAGGTGAAGCAAGGCCTCCCTCAGGACACAGAGGATCTCTTCAACATTCTTGAGACCTGCCAATTTGCAATGCCACCCAATGTGGTGGCAGCTTTCTATGAGCACTTGTAATTCTTCCTCCCAAAAGCCCTGGCCTCCAAGCCAATCAGATAAATGGGGGCTCTGGGTTTTATTTAGTTTGTTTTTATTAGGACTCAATAATTATTATTTATATATAATAATGTGACGTTTGAATGTATTATAGACATTTAAGAATACGTAGAAAAGGTAAGTAAAATTAATTATAATAGGTATGAGGACAAATATTTTTATTATAATGCACTGAATATTATTATTGGCTTTTGCGCTAACAAATCAATAAATTTAAAAAAAATAGAAATAAATTAGTTTATTTAAATAATTGTGAATCCTTGTTGGTACTTTGGCTTTGTTAAGCCACAAATTGGAGCTTGCATGTCATCATCTGATCCTTTTTATTTCAGTGCCACTATAGCCACACGACACGACCACCAATGATTTTCATGTATTGCTTACTAATTAGTACTTAGAACGCGGGTCAAGTATATTGAATATGTTTATCAAATCACATTACAAGGGAAAGGTAATTTGAGTTCTAAACAATCATTTGTTTAGAAAAATAGTGGAGCGGACCACATGGTGCAGATAAATTCAATTCTTGATGTTTATCTATATGATAAATAAACCTGTACTTGACAAGCTAATAAATAAAAATATTTTTAACATATTTTTAATATTTGATGTGGTTGCAACTTTAACTAATGTCTTGTAATATATTTAGATATGTTAATATTATAATTTACATACTAAAATTTAAAATAAAAATTAAAATATTAAAAGTAAAATTATAACTATAAATCTTAAAAGTTAAATATTAAAGTTTAAATAATCAAAATATAACAATTTTATTAAATTGTGCTTTATTTAATATCAAAATATTTGATATTAAAAATTTTAATATTTAAATATGTAATATTAAAATTTTTAAGTGAAATTTTAATAGTACATATTATAATATTAAAAAAATTTAGTATTAAAATATAAAAAGTAAAAAAAATTAATTTTCAAGGGGAAAATATTTATTGGGGGATGCTAACTGCAAAGGGAATGTGATTATTCCGGGGAATTATACCCCGAAATTAAATTTTCAGCTAATGCATCTAATTGGATCCACATACTCTTCTGTATGTGGTGGACAACCCTGGATGTGATTGCTAGAGGGGTGGCACCCTGTACCCCGGTGGTTGCTGATTGTTTGATAAAAGGCAGGCAGGTGAGCAAATCAACTAGTAGGTTTTTTTGGAAGGCACATAGTACCTGTATAGCGTTGCCAATGCAAATGAGTCATAGAGGACATGCTTGAATTTCCTGTATCCCTGTGGTGTCCTCTGGCGGTCAAGGGCTACGCGGCAAATATCTATTTGAATAGATACATCCTCCAACTTTTTAACGTTGGTTTTTAATATGCAGTGGAGGAGAATTCCCAGGTATACCACAATGTGGATTCTTTGTGAGGTATAATTTTCCGAGAACATGCATAATTTTTTTAATGTTTGAACTAACCTATTAATATAGGATGTTTGGTTGAACTTGAAGAGGGTTCCTGGGGGCACCTGACTTGAATCAGCCCTTCAGGCCTCAGCAAATGAAATAAATAAAGGTTTAAAATTATTCACAAGGACTGCATCCCCAACTTTATTTGATAGTGCCTTAAAAACTTCATTAAAAATTGCAGATTTCAAATATTTATTTTCTATTTGAAAGTTGGTTTTTATTAAATCCTTTTCATATTTGTTGATATTTGTGAAGGGGAATCATTGAATGCTTTCGTATATGTATTCATCAAAGTTAAGTTTGATATCCCTGCAAATTTCATTCATTTATTTGATTTTGATATTTGATCCTAGTTCATATGCTTCCCTTATCCATGGCAAGCACCCCGCAGGTGGTGAATATTCCCTATCTTGAGCTTCAATATTAAAAAAATTATTCATATTTTGTTGAATTATTTTATTTATTTGGTTTTTATTTATTTGTTTTACAGGGGCCACCAGTGACTGGTAACCCCCGTAAAACCAACTCAGTGTATAAGCCGCCACTTCTGCAACCTCATCCCCATTCCTGGTGATGACTAAAATAAATATAAGTAAAACATAAAAAGATTTATTAATTGTTTCCCCTGTGGCCCCCTCAGCCACAGGCGCCACTTTGGCAAACTTCATGAGCGTTGGATGCTCTTCATTAATTTTTCTAGGCTTAATTTTTCTTATATTTCTTGCAACTTGTGTTTCTTCTTGGTTTTCATTTGATAAAGCTTCTGTATTTCTTGAAGAGCTTCTGCTTCTTGCTTGTGTTTCATTTTCATCTGTTTCTATTTGGTTGTTTTCCTCTTCATTGGTGTTGATTTCCTTTTGAATTTCTGTTCCTTCAATTAGTTTGATCTTATTGTTTTCTTTGGCCCCCTTCCAGAACCCCCACAAATTGTAGGCCGTGTTGTTGAACTTCAGACTTGATAAAATTGTTCCCTGTAGATTAAGTAATGCTTCTTTGTTCTTTTCATCTATAATATTTCCCAATTTATCCAGAGCATCTTCTTTTGACTGGATTAGTGGCTGGCCCTCATTACCCAGATTTCCTGTCACTATTTCCCTGATATTTCTTTCTATTTCAACAACCTTTTTCAGGTGTGCTTATAATTTGTTGATCAAGTTATAGATTGTTGACATTTTGTTTGAATTCCATCAAAAAACTGGTTTTTATAGTACTATCTTCAACGCATACATATTTTTCATCATCATTAATAAATTAAAGACAATAAACATAAATATTGGATTAGAATATTGCAATTAGACATCAACTCTTGATATTTTGATATTATGTGCATAACTCAATGCATTTTGTTTAATAAAATCCACTATAAACTAGGTCTTTTTCATTACAAATTAAAATAAATTGACTGTGTTTTTATTAGAGAGCCATTAACTCTTAGTACAAATATTGAAAATAAGTGCATTTTACAGCCTGTATATTTATCTATTGGTAATAATTCTATAAACTTTTTAGTTGGATTTTGCAAGGTAATAATAATGTAATGTGTTAACAAATTACTGTTTATTGTCATTGATTGGCTGATTTTTTTTGCTGTGGCAATTGTGCATTTTCTGATATTTACGCACTAGTATCCAATTGGTTGGCTTCACATCCAATTGCACAGGCAATAGGAAAACAAGCTGCCACCCTGAGACCAGATGTGGTTGGGGTAGCGGCTTGTTTTCCTATTGCCTGTGCAATTGGATGTGAGACCAACCAATTGGATACTAGTGTGTAAGTATCAGAAAATGAACAATTGCCACAGCAAAAAAAATCAGCCAATTAATGACAATAAACAGTAATCTATTAACACATTATATTATTACCTCACAAAATCTGACTAAAATGTTTACAGAATTATTACCAATAGGTAAATATACAGGCTGTAAAATTCAATAATTTTCAATATTTATACTAAGTATTAATGGCCCTAATATAACACAATCCATTTCATTAAATTATAATGGAAAAGGCCAAGTTTACAATGGATTTTATTAAACAAAATGCATTGAGTTATGCACATAATATCATAATATCAAGAGTTGACGTCTAATTGCAATATTCTAATCCAATATTTACGTTTATTGTCTTTAATTTATTAATGATGATGAAAAATATGTATGCTCATAATTTTAAGCTACTTGTAAAATGTACAACATTGTATTAATCATGGGAAATATTGATAATGTAAAAAGAAAATATCATTAATTATGAATTGAAAGAGATATTAATTTTAATAAGTTGTCACAAAGAAAAGATTTATTTACTAATCAAAGGACAGGAAGGGGAGGGAATGGGCAGAATGAACATCACCTTTATCTGCGCCTGTGAAAGGGACAGCATCAGAGATAGTGGGTGGGGATTGGTAGTGGCTTTGGACTCAGGGTTGGAAGGCGGGTGGCTTGATGGGGGGTTGGGGAGGCAGGGTTTGTTGACTGGGAGGGGGCAGAAAGAGCGGTTTGCTTCAATTGCTCAAATTATTCTTCTGTCATGTATACTGGCTTGACAAAAAGGATGAACTGGCGTGGGGGGAGATGGGAGTCCTTTCTGGACTTATTACTATCACTTGCATAGAAGATGATGAAATCAAATAAGTCCTGGACAGACACGGAAGGGGAAAGCTCATAACCCTTATCAATTTGGGTGCACATTTTGTTGTAGGTGGCAGGCTTTAAGCGCCTGAGGGCAGAATCAAAATTGTAGAGACATACATCTGCAAGATGCATGTCAGCGTGGTTGATGGAGCAGGACCAGCAGGTATGTCCCGCAGCCCTGATTTCTTGGGTAGCCCATTCCTGCTGCTCCATCTCTGCACTCAGTACAACTGTGTATGCGGTGTTTTGTATGGCCCACTCCTCCAGCATGGCCTTGAGCTCTGTCTGGTAGGCATACCCATCTGCGGTGTTTGATATTGCCAAGTAATAATTGACACTCAATGGGGAAACTACCAATAAGACCCCAACAAAATGATACAATATTGGGCTGCGCTTGTACACGTCAGACTGTATATGCTTCTCTCCAAAGTCTT
The DNA here is from genome assembly GCA_014839935.2 of Entomophthora muscae. Lineage (NCBI taxonomy): Eukaryota > Fungi > Entomophthoromycota > Entomophthoromycetes > Entomophthorales > Entomophthoraceae > Entomophthora > Entomophthora muscae. The sequence goes on from QTSX02007265.1 coordinate 159,152, forward strand.
GGATAATTGCAGTTATCTTAGCATACAACAGGAAGATTACGTCATTTTGGGCCCTCATTGCCCTTCCTTTGATAAAATTAATAATAGTTGAATTGTAGGGGTCAGTGTCCACCAAAATGGGGCCACTGAGAACTTGATTGGACAAGATTCTAGCAGCAACCACAACTCCGTGCATCCACAAATTCACCATTCTTTTGTTGGTGAAGATGCCATGGAGTCCCAACTGGAGACGTATCTGGACCAGGGGCACTCAAAGGTCACGTTCCATAATAGCCATTATAAGGGGATGGGCTGTGTCATCTTCAGTTGAAGTACAAGCACCAGTCAGGGTCTTCTTGGTAGGGGGGCCACAGTTGGCGTGATTTTGCAGGGTTGCAGTCACAGTAGACTTTGCAAACCCCATTGCGGCTGCAATTTTCCCAAGGGATATAAGCTTCCCTTGCTTTTCAAGCATTTTAAGAACAATCTCTGGAGTGATTAGTATTCTTCTGCGTCTTGTAGCCTGATTGGCTGGGGGAGGGATGTGTTCATCACAGGAACTGGTCAATGCCATCTGATTGGCTGTTTTGGGGTCCTGATCTCTCTGGGTGACCCCATGGCTTAAATGGCTGGTTCCAGATGCCATTGCTGATAAGGGATACGGGTTAGCAGCTGCCTGTACGTGATGGGCAAACAGGGCCATGCTTTAGGACGCAGGAGAAAGAACAGCTCCTGGGTAGTGCTTGCAGAGGGGCCTGCAGGTTGGGAGTGGCCATAGACAGAGGCTTCACTGTTAAGAGACCCAATGTAGCCCTGCTTAATTCTGTCAAGGCCAGGGAACAGCTTGTTGACTTGGTTGTTATTGAAAGAAGACATAATAAATTTTTATTAAAATTTTACACTCAAGAAGAGGAATGTATATTTTAGTCAATTTTATTGTTGTATATGTTAATTTTGTGAATATTATGTTCTAAATTTTAGCCGTCCTAAATTGGAATAGGGTGATTTTTGAGAATGCTTATGATTCCTAAAAGAATCAGCACAAATCCACTCTAGATCCTTTAGCATCCTTTTTGAGACACCCATAAATTATTTTTATTTTAAATTCCTTGCAATTATGACTTGAAACTTGGTTCTTGGATTTGACAATCCCGCAATTTCAGATTTGTTAAGTTTTACATGATGTCTATGATTTGTTTGAAATACAGGAAATCTCAAATTGTACATTAGAATCCTGCATTTCTGATTCATGTATCCTGCATTTGTTTGCTGGGTTTTGTCTTTTGTTAGTTGAGTTATCTGCTCAAGAGATTCAAAATTTTCCAATTTAAATAAATCAAAAAAATTCAAATTAAATGTTTGATTTTATTAAATATTTTATTTTTCACTCATCTGAGTTGCCCGCAAAAGTGATTCAAAATTTGGACCAAGGATTTGACAATCCCACATTTTTACGTTCAGGTTCTGAATTTACAGTATACACTTCTGAGACGTATAATAAACAAGAAAATGGGGAAATTAAGAAGAAAATAATACTTTACTTGATGGAATATTGAGAATTATGTAGTATTATTGAAGGCCACATACTTTCCATGTTTGTCATAGTAATCATGAGGCTTATCTGAGTAGTGTTCTTCTTAAATCACAGGTTCTGTCCAAGTAGTGTTTCTTTTAGTATTCATAATGTGTGGTCCCTGTAATAGATGGTCTAATGATAAGAGTGCCACTGACTTAATGGGGTGCAATATACCATCTTGAAAACAATATCTCAAAAGACGCCATCTCAAAAAAAATTTGAGATGGTGTCAGGATTTACATTAGCAAAATTTAAAAAAAAACTTAAAAAAATTATTAAATAGTTATTTTTTACATATTGGTTTCTTATACAGCATCTTGAAAAACTGCATCACAAAAACACTATCTCAAATCAAAATAGAAAGAGTGTTATCCAAATAAGATTTTTTGAGTATAAAAACACTTAATAAATACCCTAAAATACACCATCACAAAAAGCTGTATCACAAAAATACTATCTCCAATAAAAATAAAAAGCCTGTTAGTAAAATAAGGTTACCAAAACTTAGTGAATCCAACTACAGAACTACCCATCTTTAAGTGCCGCCTTAAACAAACAGAAAGTGCTGCAGCGCCAACTTGTAAAAGTCTTGGGCGCCGCCGTGCCACCTTGCAAATATCTTTTATGTTGCAGTGGTGCTTAACTTTTATATTTAGCAATGCAGCACCGCCAGATTTGAATTGCCAACATACAAACTCCACTAATCAACAATATTTCTATATGCACTAAATTAAGAAAGTCACTACAATAATTAAAAACTTAATATATTAAAAAATAAGAACTAAAAAATAATAGAAACAATAAAAAAGGACAAGCAAATGCAAGTTTATTGCAAGAAAAGGCAGGCTCAGTGGGTGTCAGGGACCCACTTTAAGGGGAACAAGCCCCCAATTTGGTGAGCCAAGGCCCCTAAATTAAGCCCTGTAATGGCTGAACCAATGAGCACAGTGACCATGGGAAGATGTCCTAAGTGACCTAAGTATGAAAACCTTCCCATCAGGGAGCTGAAAAGACCCAAAAGATAATATCCTACCATGTACGTCAAAAGATAGAATGAAGCGTGGGGCCGTACCAACAAGGGTTCAGCAGGTGGAGGAGTAGAATGGCGGCCATAGTGGAACTTTCTTACCCAATGACCAGAAGGATACTTGAACCATCCATTGGCCAAGGAATCCTTCTGATGGGTATTGTTGGGAGAGGAGTTTTGCCAGTCAATGGTGGGAGTGGGATTCTCAAGACCTTTTACCGTTGTAAAAGGGAGACTAGAAACCATAGCAGGAAATAAATTCCCTTCATGGCTTCAAATGAAGCTACTAAGAAATAGATGTGGCAAGACAGGATAAAGAATATTCTTTATTGTTGGAACAATTGAAGTGAATAAGAAATGGGCACTTATATAGCCTTATAATCAAGGCTGAAATATTTGAGTGGATCTTTGGGAAATGAAAGGGGATTTTCATGAGTATATCATGTAAAGCTCACCTTTTCAAGTGATGGATGCATTGCTGCTTAATAATTGGCATAAAATTTTGATGCAATGATAGGAGCCATAAAGATCTTACAAGAATAAGGCTAATTAAGCGGTATGAAGCCAGAAGATCAAATATCTTGATATACAGAGCCTTGCTTAAAAGCATAGAGAGCAGGTCAGAGATTGTGGAGCTGGCTTGAAACAGCCAATCAAAACAAGAGCGGTAAGTGACGTTATCCTTCCTGTTATTAACCTTTTTGCTTTTGAAGTGATTTTCAAATTCAAATTCCAATTGAATAGGCGGATAATAAATAGTTAATCTAAATGTGTTGACTGGTTTTATACTAACATTATCTTCATAATTAGAGTCCCGGGTTTGATTCTTGTTCTGCAAAGGCCTGAAAGGCCCAAGAGAGTTAACAATGTTGTGTTTTTGTGAATTTGTCTTGAAATCCACCAACCAATTATTCATAATTAACAGTGAGTCAGGAAAGGAATTCCTGACAGTGGGATTGGTCCCTTGTGTTGTGAGTGCCTCCACACTGCTGAGCAGAAGACATGTCAGGAGGAGAGGGCTGAAAGTTGGCAGGGCGGGGATGTTTGATGGGGCTCTGAATAGTGATAACTGGGCGCTCATGGGTGGGCATTATGTAACAGTTGTCATCCAGGTGCTGGAGCATATGGGCCAGGATCACCAGCATTTGGGCCCAGGCCAACTGGGAGTTGCACAACATAGAAGACCAGTTGCACAAGGGAAGTTGGATCTGACTAGCTGGCACCAAACAGCCCCAGCCACCACAATCAGAGAACACAGCACCTATGGTGAAGCAGTATATTAACACATCTTCTATGTAGGAATAGGATAGAGGCAGGGGGACACAGAGCTGGTAAGCCAAGGAGTAGTAATACTCCAAGCAACAATCAGCGTACCTGGACTGGCCAGGCTGGCAACTCTCAGGAGTATACCACATGAAGTGGAAAGTTGCAGCAGCCAAAGGAAGGTAAAGGGAAGCATTGCCAGTGGTAATGGCTTGGAGATACACCTTAAAGGTGGTGGAGAAGCAATGGCTGGTATTGGCTTGGACGGGCAAGTCCAAGGTTTGATGGAAGGAGGAGTCAGCGGCAAGCTCAAGAGCCCAAATATGAGCTACCTTGTCAATATACTCATTGCAGATGACAATGGTATGAGAATGCTGGGTGGAGATCTCACTGGGGGCTAAGGTAGCTGACTGCATCTCTAGACGCACCTCAGTGGCCAAACAGGAGGCATCATATTGGCTATGGTATAAATCCCCTGCCTGAATTGGAGTCATCACATCCTCATCAGAATGCAGAGCCTGTACAAAGCTGTACATTGTATCCTCATGGTGACAAATCCCAAACTTGATAAGAATGTTGGGGTAGTCCACCACCACATTGTCAGAGTTGCAGCGGGCCCAGAGCATGGTGGATGGGGTAGGGTGAGGCACGCCAGTAGAAGGAAGGCATTGAGGAAAGGGGTACTGAGCACCAGAAGGATTGCCACTGGGGGGAGCACTGCTGACAGGAAGAGGCTCCTCAAACATGGAGTCCTCATCAGGGAAATCCCCAAGCTGAAGTTTGGTGTAGTACTACACTCAGAGCCAGCCACAGTAGTTGTGCAGTCCTGGTTGCAAAACTGGGAGCCACTAGCCCAAAGTCAATTCAAGAAACCAATACATACTGAGTGCAGCATTTTTTGAAAGGCATTATGCTCTGCTTTATTCATTGAAGCCATCATTGCGTTGTAGGCTTGGTGCATATTGTTGTTGTTGTTGCTGCTAGAGTTGGGATTCATCTGATAAAGAAAGAAAGTAGTGGTTGGTCAAGTGGGGGGATATGTTGGAAACTTTCACCAAGCAATGATGCCAATCATGACAAGCTCATGGAATAGAATTACTGTAACCTCATTGTCATAAATTTATAATATAAAATTTATATATATTCAATTGGTAGTAGATTTTGGATCATCACTGCAGAATACCCAATGACCTGCACCACCCAAAAAAAACTCCAGGCGCTGTGGCACCACCTTGCAAATATTTTGGATACCAAAGCACTGCCTTACTTTTACATCAAGTGCTGCTGCCGCGCCATTTTTGAATCCCCAAATGTTAATCTAATTATTAATCATATTTCTAAGCACTAGTCTCAATAGGATAATTGAAAAAAGATATTTTAGATCAGTAGTAGATTTATGATTGTAATGACAAAATCCAACCCACTAAAAAGCAGCACCGCGGCAACTAAAATATTTTCAAGGCAGTGCTGCAGTGCCTGGAGTTTTTAATAGTTGGCGCTGCGGCGCTTAGAATAATTTTCAGTTGGCGCTGCAGCACTTAGTATCTTTACCAGTTGGCACCGCAGAGCCTAGGCTTTAACCAAAATGGCACAGTGGCGCTATCTTTGATTTGTTTGTCTATACAATCATACTTTTATGTGATAAATCCAAGCCTTTCCCTTTTTATTTGGGAATAAAGTATGGGATTAATTTAAGACTCTATATAATAAGTCAACCTAAATTAGCACCACTTTTATAGTACTACCCCTATAATACAGACATTCAAAAAACCATGTTTCATATGCTAGCCTTATTCCTTATCATAGTATGAACTTTGCTAATTGTGTTTCAACAATACAATATTTTAATAGTGATTTTATTTAGTAATTAGGGTGTTTCTGTTGTGAAAAATGTGCCCATTACAAAATTTACTAAGCTTCTAAGCATCCAATAGGAGTAGCACCCATCAATGTGGCACTAAGAATTAACCTGTTTTAACATATGGTGTCATAGGACTCTATAAAGAGCATGCCATCACAAATAGACTGTTTCCACTTTTAAAAAGTACAATTCAGCGTCAAATCTCACTTAAATAAAAAATGTAAGAAACCGTCTGAAACTTTGCATATATATATATTTTGATCTTCTCTAAACAACTGGGTACTTTTTAACCTCAGTTGTATAAGCTAGTTTTAAATATAGTCAAGTTTTACTCTTTGGCCTAGTTGAGGTAGCTCCACCGTAGATTTCTTAATTTAATATAAAAAATGGTTAAAATCACTATATTTTTGAGCTACAACATCTCAATTATGTCATCTTGAAAACACCATTTCACTTGCAAGTTTTCTTTCAAAACTCACAATTTTGCATACTTGCGCTACTAATAAATTTTTAATTTTCACATAATAAAAAACATAATAATTTTGATGGTATATAATTTGAGAGTTTTTTCTACAATTCCATGTAAAAATATTGACTACTTTTATATTTAAAACGTTCTCATTTTTCTCTTTAAAAATTGTCCCCAAATTTGAACTTTTCTGATGCAAATTCACTCTTAGATGCCTCCCAAGCCTACCACCAACGCTACCTCCAAGGCTCCCAAGAGCACAGCCGCTCCCGCTCAGGCAAGAAAGACCAAGGCTACCCTCTCCAAGCAGCCTCCTAAAAAATGCCTGCCAAGACCCCCATGCCTTCCCCCAAGCCTGAGGCTGATAGCCCCACCCCTTGTCACTCTCCCTTTGTCTACTCCCACTCTGATCTCCAGGAGGAGCACATCCACTCCAATGATGAAGATGAGAATGAAAGAGTCTCCAAAAACAACTCTGGTGACCATGGTTTTGGAGCCTCAGAGGAGGAGCCCATCCTAGAGTGGGACTTACATGCAGTTGCCAATATCTGTAACATCAATGGGCAATTTAAAGTTCCAGCTGTTTTCCCTGACTCTTTTCCCATTATGACCAATAAGGGGGTGCTGGCTTTTTCAAGGACAGCTTCCTTTTTACCTGCAATGACCAGAGAAAAAATATGGCGCACCATCACTACTGGTGTGATAGTCCAGGATGCCCCGCGCAATTAACTACAAATGGGTTTACCCAAGTCAAGGAACTCACCATTGAGCATGACTGTTTGGGCTCTGATATGATCATCTATTATCTTATGCGCTGGTACTTTTGCCAATCTATTCCTTTCAACACGGACTTGACTTCAACTGAGCTGGTAACTCATGCTCTCCTTTACCTGAATAAGGATCAGAGAGAGGAGGTTGGAGAAAAGACCAGACTCCAACAATATGTGACTGATCAATGGTCAATTATATTCCAATATTGGCGTCAGCGCTAGAAGCATCAATGAGCTTGTACTTTCAGAAGTCCAGAAGACTACCATGCTTAGATAGCCCTTTCTGCTACATAACAATGGGCAAGGTTCACCAAACTTTATTTTGTGCTTTTCAACATAAGAGGATTTTTTATACCTTATAAAGTGTGATACCTGGTTTGCCAATGGGACTTTTGCCTCTTGTCCAAAGCTATTCTATCATCTTTGGGCAATCCATGGTCAGGTCAATGAACACACAATCCCCCTTGTCTTCTTCTTTCTCCCTAATAAAAGGGAAGTGACTTACATTCACGCCTTGGATATACTCAAGCAAAAAATGAATGCCATCTTGCCTACGCTTGAAGAAGAGCCAACTGAGAAAAGGGGCCGTAAGAAGAAGAAGGTCAGCCCAGAGGCCATCCAGGAGCAACAGTCCACAACCAGAAAGGCACCAGAGTCCCTTCCCTACTATACCACGTTAATGGTTGATTTTGAGACTGCACAGGCCAACACCTTTATCAAGGTATTTAGGAGCAGGCCCCAAGGCTACTTCTTTCACTACCACCAGGCTCTGTGCAAGAACCTGATGAAAAACCCAGCCCTCAATAAGCTGATATTCAAAGATAGCACTAAGGCATCCAGAAAGATCTTCAATTGCTTTGCTTCTCTGGCCATGGTCAGAAAGGAAGAGGTTAACCTTTTTTATGACAAGCTTCTCAACAACAATTGTATTATTAGGAACCAAGAAGCATTTGCTTCTTTCATACAGTATTTTGAGCACCAGTGGGTGGGTGTATTCCAGGGACATTGCCACATCTGCAAGGTTGGCAACTCAATTAATTGGAACTGCTATAAGCAGGTCAAAGAAGGTGTAACTAAGACCACCTTGTCACTTTAAGGTTGGCACAATTGATTTCCCCACCTGGTTTGGTAAAAAAGCCTATGTTCAATGTGATTGTCAACAAGCTGAATATTCAGCATGCTCATGGAGATCAGCTACTTTAAATTCAGAACCTAAACATAAAAATGCGGGATTGTCAAATCCTTGGTCCAAATTTTGAATCACCTTTGTGGGCAACTCAGCTGAGTGAGAAGTAAAATATTAAATAAAATCAATCATTTAATTTGACTTTTTTTGATTTATTTAAATTGGCAAATTTTATATATATTGAGCAGATAAATCAACCAACAAAAGACAAAACTCAGCAATCAAATGCAGGATACATGAATCAGAAATGCAGGATTCTAATGTACAATTTAAGATTTCCTGAATTTCAAACAAATCATAGAGATCATGTAAAAATTAATGAATCTGAAATTGTGGTATTGTCTAATCCAAGAACCAGTTTTCAAATTGTAATTGTGAGGAACATGAAATAAATATAATTTATGGGTGTCTCAAAAAGGATGCTAAAGGATCTAGAGTGGATTTGTGCTGATTCTTTTAGGAATCACAGGCATTCTCAAAAATCACCCTATTCCATTTTAGTGCGGCTAAAATTTAGATCCTACTATTCACAAAATTAATATATTTAACAATAAAATTGACTAAAATATACACTCCTATTTTTGAGTTTAAATTTATAATAAATTTTTTATTATAGATCTTCCAACATCAATCAAATAAACAAGCTGTTCCCTGCCCTTAAAAAAATCATGCAGGGCTACACTGGGTCTCTAAACAGTGAAGCCTCTGTCTATGGCCACTCCCAACCTACAGCCCCCCGGCAAGCACCACCCAGGAGTATGTTCTTTCTCTTGTGTCCTTGAGCATGGCCCTGTTTGCCCATCACGCACAGGCAGCCGCCAACCCAAATCCTGTATCAACACTAACACCTGGAATTGGGCAATTGAGCCATGGGGTCACCCAGAGAGTCCCAAATTCCAAAATAGCCAATCAGATGGCATTGACCAGTTCCAAAGATGGACACATCCCTCCTCCAGCCAATCAGCCTGCAAGACGCAGAAGAAAATTAATCACTCCAGAGATTATTCTTGAAATGGTTGAAAAGCAAGGGAAGCTTATGTCCCTTGGGGAAATTGCGGCTGCAATGGGGTTTTCAAACTCCACTGTGGCTAAGACCCTGTGAGTCCACACCAACTGTGGCCCCCTACCAAGAAGACCCCAACTGGTGCTTATACTTCAACCAAAGCTGACACAGCCCATCCCCTTATGATGGCCATTATAGAATGTGACCCTCAGATGCCCCTGGTCCAGGTATGTCTCCAGTTGGGACTCCACGGCATCTTCACCAACAAAAGAACAGTGAATTTGTGGATGCATGGAGTTGTGATTGCAGCCCAAATATTATCCAATAAGGTTCTCAGTGGCCCATGTTGGTGGACACTGACCCCTATGATTGTATCACTGTCAATTTCATCATTGAAGGGCAATGAGGGCCTGTAATGACGTAATCTTCCTGTCATACGCTAAGATCTTGGCCAGTATCCAAGACTTTGGAGAGAAGCATATTCAGTCTGACGTGTTCAAGCGCGGGCCAATCTTAAATCATTTTGTTGGGGTCTTATTGGTAGTTTCCCCATTGGGTGTCAATTATTACTTGGCAATATCAAACACCGCAGATGGGTATGCCTACCAGACAGAGCTCAAGGCCATGCTGGAGGAGTGGGCCACACAAAACACCGTGCACACAGTTGTAATAAGTGCAGAGATAGAGCAGTGGGAATGGGAAACTCAAGAAATTAGGGATGCTGGGCATACCTGTTGGTCCTACCCCATCAACCACGCCAACAAGCATCTTACAGATGTATGTCTCACAATTTTGATTCCTCTCTCAGGCGCTTAAAGCCTGCCACCTACAACAAACTATGCAGCCAAATTGATAAGGGTTATGAGCTTTTCCTTCTGTGTCCGTCCAGGACTTATTTGATCTCATAATCTTCTATGCAAGTGATAGTGATAAGTCCAGAAAGGACCCCTGCCTCCCCCTACGCCAGCTATTCATTTTGTCAAGCCAGTATACATGACAAAAGAATAATTTGAGCAATTGAAGCAAACCGCTCTTTCTACCCCCTCCCAGTCAGCAAACCCTGCCTCCCCAACCCCCCATCAAGCCACCCACCTTTCAATCCTGAGTCACAAGCCACTACCAATCCCCACCCACTATCTCTGATGCTGTCCCTTTCACAGGCACAGATGAAGGCAATGTTCATTCCGTCCATTCTCTCCCCTTCCTTTCTTTTGATTAGTAAATAAATCTTTTCTTTGTGACAACTTATTAAAATTAACATCTCTTTCAATTCATAATTAATGATATTTTCTTTTTACATTATCAACATTTCCCATAATTAATACAATGTTGTACATTTTATGAATAGCTTAAAATTATGAGCATACATATTTTTCATCATTATTAATAAATTAAAGACAATAAATGTATATATTGCATTAAAATATCACAATTAGACGTCAACTCTTGATATTATGATATTATGTGCATAACTCAATGCATTTTGTTTAATAAAATCCATTATTAACTTGGCCTTTTCCATTATAATTTAATGAAATGGACTGTGTTTATATTAGAGAGCCATTAACACTTAGTACAAATATTGATACATAGTGCATTTTACAGCCTGTATATTTACCCATTGGTAATAATTCTGTAAACTTTTTTGTTAGATTTTGTGAGATAATAATAATGTAATGTGTTAATAAATTACTGTTTATTGTCATTAATTGGCTGATTTTCTTTGCTGTGGCAATTGTTCATTTTCTGATATTTACGCACTAATATACAATTGGTTAGTTTCACATCCAATTGCACAGGTAATAGGAAAACAAGCCGCCACCCTGACCACATCTGGTCTTGGGGTGGCAGCTTGTTTTTCTTTTTGCCTGTGCAATTGGATGTGAAGCCAACCAATTGGATACTAGTGCATAAATATCAGAAAATGCACAATTGACACAGCAAAGAAAATCAGCCAATTAATGACAATAAACAGTAATTGGTTAACACATTACATTATTATTACCTCGCAAAAATCCAACTAAAAAGTTTACAGAATTATTACCAATAGGTAAATATACAGGCTGTAAAATGCACTATGTATCAATATTTGTACTAAGTGTTAATGGCTCTCTAATATAAACACAGTCCATTTCATTAAATTATAATGGAAAAGGCCAAGTTAATAATGGATTTTATTAAACAAAATGCATTGAGTTATGCACATAATATCATAATATCAAGAGTTGATATCTAATTGTGATATTCTAATGCAATATATACATTTATTGTCTTTAATTTATTAATAATGATGAAAAATATTCACACGTTGAAGGTAGTACTATAAAAACCTGTTTTTTTGATGTAATTCAAACAAAATTTTAAATATATATAGCTTAATAAACAAATTAGAGTCAGTCCTCCAAAAGATTGTCAAGCTTGAATAAATAATAAGAGAAATTGTGGTAAATCAACTGGAAAATGAGGGAAGAGCCTTGGTCCAGCAAAATGAAACTGCAAAAAATAGCCTGGGAACAATGGTCAATGAAGAGCATAAAGAAATATTAAGTTTTCAAAAAGAAATGCTCAAGTGGTTAGATTTCAAAATTGAAAGTTACAACTTGTGGGAATTTTCAAAAATCAATAGAAAGAATACTCAAAAATTCAAACTAATTGAAGGAAATGAAAACCCACATGAAATAAGCACAAATGAAGAGGAAACCAACCAAATGGAAACAGAAGAAAACAAAACACAGTTTAAGAAGCAGGAGCGCTTCAAGAAATACAGAAAATTTATCAAATGAAAACCAAGAGAAAACACAAGTTGCAAGAAAGATAAGAAAAATTAAGCCTAGGAAAATTAATGAAGAGCAGCCAACGCTCATGAAGTTTGCTGAGGTGGCGCCTGTGGCTGAGGGGGCCACGGGAGAAACAATTAGTAAGTCTTCTTATGTTTTACTTATATTTATTTTAGTTATCACTAGGAATGGGGACAAGGTTGCAAAAGTGGTGGCTTTTACGCCAAGTTGGTTCTACAGGGGTTACCAGTCACTAGTAGCCCCTTTAAAACAAATAAATAAAAACCAAATAAATAAAATATTTCAACAAAATATGAATAATTTTTTAATATTGAAGCTCAAGATAGGGAATATTAACCACTTGCGGGGTGCTTGCCATGGATAAGGTAAGCATATGAACTAGGAGCAGCTATCAAAATCAAAGAAATGAATGAAATTTGCGGGGATATCAAACTGAACTTCAATGAATACATATCTGAAAGCATTCAACAATTCCCCTTCATAAATATCAACAAATATGAAAAGAATTTAATAAAAACAGACTTTCAAATTAGAAAATGAATATTTGAAATCTGCAATTTTTAATGAAGTTTTTAAGGCACTATCAAATAAAGTTAGGGATGCAGTCCTTGTGAGCACATTTAAACCTTTATTTACTTTGTTTGCAGAGGCATGGGGGGCTGATACAAGCTGGGCTTCCCCCAGAACCCTCTTCAAATTCAATTGAACTTCCTATATAAATAGATTAGTTCAAGTATTCAAAAAATTGTGCATGTTCTCAGAAAAATACACCTTGCAAAGAATTCACGTCGCGGTATACCTGGGAATCCTCCTTCACCGCATATTAAAAACCAATGTCAAAAATTTGGAGGATGTATCTATTCAAATAGACATATGTCCCTTAGCACTCAAACGCCAGAAGACACCACAGGGGTATAGGACAGTCAAGCATGTCCTGTATGACTCCTTTGCATTGACAACATTGTATGGGTACTATGTGCTCCTGAAAAAAACCTATTAATTGATTTGCTCACCCGGCTTCCTTTTATCAAACGTTCAACAACCACTGGGGTACAGGGTGGCACCCCTCTAGCAATTGCATCCAGGGTTGTCCACCACATACAGAAGAGTACATGGATCCAATTGGAGGCTCTAGCTGAAAATTTATTTTTGGGGTATAATTCTCCAGAATAATTGCATTCCCCTTTGCAATTAGCAACCCTTAATAAATATTTTTCCCTTGCAACTTAAATTTTTTTAATTTATTTATTTTAATATTAAATATTTTCACTGAAATATGTAATATTAAAATTTTAATAATACATATCATAATACTTAAATTTTTAATATATAATATTTCAATATTGAATGAATCACAATTAAATAAAAAAAGTTAAATTTCAAATATTTAAACTTTAATAGATGAATTTTAAGATTTATAATTATAATTTTACTTTTAATATTTTAATTTTATTCTAAATTTTAGTAGGTAAACTAAAATATTAATATATCTAAATATATTACAAGAAATTAGTTATAGTTGCAACCACGTAAAATAATAAAAATAAGTTAAAAATGTTTTTATTTACTAGCTTGTCAAGTACGGGTTCATTTATTACATATACAAACAACAAGAGTTGAATTTATCTGCATCATGCGGCCCCCTCCACTTATATTCTAAACAAGTGATTGTTTAGAACTCAAATTACCTTTCCCTTGTAATATGATTTGATAAATATATTTGATATGCTGGTAGGACATGCCACTTCAAAAAACGGCAATTCAATTTACCCCATCTCAAATTAAATTTGAGATGGTGTTTTTTGCGTTAGTGATTTTGAATCACAAAAAATAAAATAAATAATGAAATAGTTAAAATTCACTTATAATTTTATAATGCAGCATCTCAAAAGTACACCATCTCAATTTTGGCATTTTGAGTCAAATTAATTAAATCTTATTTTGCTAACTTTATTTACATATGAAATCACTTAGTGTGAGGCGTGTTTACGTGGCAACAGCACCCATGTTGACAATAATAAGGTTGAAAGTGACCATGTTGACACTTTGTCAACATGGCCACTGTTGACTTGAAACTCTAAATCTCCTATGTTTTTTGCTAGTTGCGCTAGCTTAATTCTTTTTTTAAAGCATTCAGGGGTGCAAACCCAGAAAACACAACAAAATTGTGGCCATCTCAACACAATTTAATATTAAGCTTAATAAAAAACTCAATTTAACTTGATTTTTCCTTTACGTTTACTAATAAAAATTATTTTATTTTTTATTTGTTTTCACGGCGTAAAAGTGTCAATGTTGACACTTTTTAAGCCAAACTTATTTTTAATAACAAAACTAAAGCGTCTACAGTAAAAAAAGTGCGCATTTAAAAATATTTTTTATTGAATTATTATATTGAAAAAGATAGTGCATATACATTTGATTGTTGAAATATTCATGTTATAAATATTTATGTGGCACTTACTGTAAATTCAGAACCTAAACATAAAAATGCAGGATTGTCAAATCCTTGGTCCAAATTTCAAATCACTTTTGCGGGCAACTCAGCTGAGTGAAAAATAAAATATTTAATAAAATCAAACATTTAATTTGACTTTTTTTGATTTATTTAAATTGGCAAATTTCAAATCTCTTGAGTAGATAACTCAACTAACAAAAGAAAAAACTCAGGAAACAAATGCAGGATACATAAATCAGAAATGTGGGATTCTAATGTACAATTTGAGATTTCCTGTATTTCAAACAAATCATACACATCATGGAAAACTTAACAAATCTGAAATTTCAGGATTTTCAAATCCAAGAACCAAGTTTCAAATCATAATTGTGAGGAATTTGAAATAAATATAATTTATGAGTGTCTCAAAAAGGATGCCAAAGGATCTAGAGTGGATTTATACTAATTCTTTTAGGAATCATAGGCATTCTCAAAAATCACCCTATTCTATTTTAGGACGGCTAAAATTTAGATGCTTGATTACAGTAGATTTCAGAAAATACTAATAATAAAATAGAATTAAATATTAAAATCTGTTTTTACCATGTTGCCTTTTCCTTGGTGTGTTGATAGTTCATTTTCTGTTGATAAGGTATTTGCATTTAATTGGATGGTTTCACCTCCAGTTGCCTTAGAAATAGGAAATCAAGCTGCCTCTGCAACCACAGTTGGTCTCAGGGAGGCGGCTTGATTTCCTATTGCCAAGGCAACTGGAGGTGAAACCATACAACTAAATGCAAACACCTTATCAACAGAAAATGAACTATCAACACACCAAGGAAAAGGCAACATGGTAAAAACAGATTGTAATATATAATTCTATTTTTTATTAGTATGTTTCTGAAATCTACTGTAATCAAGTATCCTTAATAGCAGTAATGAATACATAGTGCAGTAAACTGATGGTTTATCTTTTCCTCTCCTTTCTTCCTTGAAACTTAAAAAAATTTCTGCGTCATCAGGAGAGTAGCTCATAAATCATTATATGGGTTTATGGTTGCTATCTTGGTGATTTAGAGTGCAGAATATTACATCATTTCCAGTCTAGACAATTTTACATTTCACTTAATTTATGTCTAAACATGGTTGTTGAGATTGTATTTTCCATTTAATTTTATCCAGAGTGGAGCTTCTTGATTTGAGTTGATTTTTCCTAGTTTCTTACTGTACATTCAATTTGGATTCCAGTTCCCACAATTAATATCTGAATTTACTAGCGGCATTCAAAAGTGATTTGAAATTTGGTTCTTGGATTTGACAATCCCGTAATTTCAAAAAACATAGTAAACTTAATGAGAATGGTTGATGGATTTGAACGCTTCAAATCTGATTTCAGTTAATTCATTTTGTCCATTGGAAATATGCAGTTTGACTTGAACTTTGCAAAGTGTCTATGAGTTCCCGCATTTTTAAAAGTTCAAATAAAAATACAAAGAATTCAATTTAATTAAAAAAGGCTATCCCGCAAAAGTGATTCAAAATTTGGACCAAGGATTTGACAATCCCGCATTTTTACGTTTAGGTTCTGAATTTACAGTATTACGGCTTTAATATATTAAGTGGATTGGTGGCTAACAGTGATCCAATAATTTAAGTGTGAGTTACTATGTAAGTTACTATAGAATTTATTATTAAAAATAATGTCAACACTTGTAAATGTTGTTTATTTGCTCATGATCATCCCCTGGGGTGGAGTTAAGCAAATTAGAGTGGCGCAATTAAGCCTAGATTAATATGTCACCTCATATAAAGAATGTTGTAAGTGATGTTGTCAACACTTTACCCTTTTCAATATTTGAATACAACTTCTTAACAACTTCATATAAGCGCAATGGTAAAATATCATATTACCACCCCAAAATATAATTTTTAATAAAGAAATAAAGAACCTTGATACTTTTTTTACTTATTTTTATATGTTTTTTTTAATTTTTATATATGAACAAAAACACACAGAAAACAGTTAATTTTTGCTAGCCCGCTTAAATTTAATTAAGCTTACTATAAAAAATATAGTAAATTTTCAAAAAAATGTTGACAGTGACAATGTTGTCAAAAATAATGTCTACAATTTTTTAATTGACAGTGAGAATTCAGCTTTTTTACTAATTGTCACTCATAATGTCAACACCTTTCAGTTTTCACATATAAAACTAAATGTTTTACATAATAAAAACTACTCATTTTTTGCTATGTTGTATTTTTAACTTTCCTCTTTCATATTTCTAATTTTTAAAATACAATTTATATCTAAATATAATACTTTTGAATATTTCTCTTAACTTTTAATTTTTTATTTATAACTATAATAAAATAAAAACTATACAAGTATTTTTTAACTTTTAAATAATAAGAAAAACCATCTAAGCTTTACTTTTTATATATTATGCTTTTTAAGTTGTTTTTTTTTTTTTACATACATTGCTTTATTTTAAACCATTTTACTTATTATTTTAGGACAAGAACACTTCCAAATAGCCCAAAGGAACCAAGAATCCTTCAAAGCCAACCAAACCCACCAAAAAGAAGCCTGTCTCATCAAAGAAGGCCACCCCCAAACCATCCCCAAAGCCATCACCAAAGCCCTCCCCTGAGCCCTCTCCTGAGAAGAGCCCTGTTCACTTTATTGGGGGAGAGGAAACTGATGGCTCTCTTACAGAGCACAGTTTTTACAACTTGGTTTCTGACAAGGAGCCAACCAAGAAGAAGTGGCAAGGCAAAAAGAACCCACCCAAAGATAAGTCTCCTGCACATGAGGAGCACAACAATAAGCCCCCTTCTGCTTCTCATCCCCGCCAAACCCCCCCCCCTTCAAGCTCATCTGGGGATGATTCAAAGCCCCACCTTGATTACTTCCCTGGCTTCTGCCATGCTCCTGCTGGCCCCTGGGACCCTCTGTTGGCCCACAAAATCTGCAACGTTGACGGCAAATTCAAGGTTCCCGCTTCCTTGCCCAAATACTTCCCAATCATGAGTGTAAAGGGTGGGCTGGCCACGGTGGCCAATGGGTATATCTTCAGCTGCAACAATGCCAACTGGGGCTTCAAGAGCCGGCATTACACCTGTGAGGACTGCTCCTGCCCAGTGCGGCTCAACACTGAGCGCTGGGACCTGGTCCAAACCATCAAGGGCAAGCATACCTACATCATGCCCAACACCACCATAGCCCGCCTTCTCAAGTGGTATCTGGTGCAGGTGATGCCCACCTCCAAAGATCTTTCTTCCACCCAGCTGGCTGTGCTTGCTTGCAAGTACCTCTCCCCAACCAACTTGAAGAGGGTTCCAACTCACAATCAGTTGGTCAAGTTTGTAAGTGATAGGCGTCAAGCCTCCAATCCCCTGGCCAAGAGTGCCACCAGCATCAAGGACCTTATCCTCACAGATGCCCTCAAGAAGACAGAGGATGGTGAGATGTTCCTGCTCCATGACAATGGGCAGGAAGTGGAGGATAGGATTGTAGCCTACATCACAACCCAAAACCTGGAGCAGCTGAACACTGCTACCACCTGGCTGTGTGATGGCACATTTGCTACTTGCCCCTCTCTCTTCAAGCAGCTTTGGGTCCTGCATAGGCAGTTTAATGACCAGGCCATCCCCCTTGTTTTCTTTCTCCTTCCTGGTGCCAAGACTGAAGTCTACACCAGAGCCTTCAAGATTGTCCAGGATGCTTTGAGCTCCCTTCCCACCAACCAGCTCCCCCTCCCACTCACGCCACAAGGGCAAATCCCTCCTCTGCTAAGAAGGATGAGTCCACCATAGCCGCTGAGCAGCTAGCTCATGCGCGCTCACTTGGGCCAAAGTTTATCATAATAGACTTCAAGCAGGCTCAGTTCAGAGCCTTTGAGTCCATCTTTAATGGAGAAGTCCAGGGCTGCTTCTTCCATTTTAGGCAGGCCCTTGCCAAGAATATCAAAAGTGAGAAGGACTTTTCAAGAAGTATCTTAATGATGGTAAGGGGAAGTGCCACTTTGCCCTGACTCAGTTTGCTGCCTTGACTTTTGTGCGCCCGGAACATACTGGGCTTGGCTTTGAGGCCCTCCTGGAGGATGCTTACATCAAGAAGCACTCCACCATCTTAAAGGGCTACCTGGATTACTTCAAGCGCCAATGGGTGGGCAAGAAGGTGACTGCCCAGAGAGGTAAGAGCGGGGCCACTGCCCCTTGGAACTATCAAGGCGCCTGCCTCAAGGGGGAGATGAAGACCACCTCTAGCCTTGAGGTTTGGCATAAGCACCTGAAGGTGAAGTTTGGGACCAACCCCAAATATGACAAGTTCTTCTCTAAGCTACAGGAGAAGCAGGCCCAGACTGTCTCCAAGTTCTGCAACCTGGCCAACCAGATGGCCCCCAAGAAGCAAAAGTCCAAGGAGCAAGACTACTAGGAGGACATGCAGAAGATTGTCAAGAAAAACTACAAGGTGGCAGAGATTAAGAAGTGCCTTGAAGATGTTGCCACTGCTCTTGCTGATGGCTTTAATTAGCCAAACAAACTTTGATTTGCTTTGCCTATATATTTTTTACTTTCAAACTTTTAATTTTTTCTTTTTTTTGGATAGTACTAATCTTTTTAAGTATAAATGGTAAGTTTAAGATACAGTTTTAATGTTATTTTGTAAGAATTATCTTATATTTTGTTAATTTATCTTTAAGATATGAGATATTTTCAGTTATGCTTATATAAAGTATAATAAATTAAAATTAGAATTTTCTTATATTTTGTAGTTATTATGATATATTAAATATCTTTATTTTTGTTCATTAGAATTTTAATTTTTATGGAAATAAAAAATAATTTTATAATAAAGAGTGTGATTTACATAGTAAACTGAAAAATAGTTGCTTATATCTCCTTATTCTTATTACTTATGGTATTTTTTTATTGCAGTTTTAAACGCTCTGGGGTCATTTTAGTATAATAATGTATTTTAAAAAAACTTATATTAGAAATGTTCAGGGTAAAGTGTTTTGTTAATTAAAAAAGTGTCAACATCCAGGAAACGACATTTAGTAAAACCAGGTTGTCACTTTACTTTAGTGTCAACATGGCCACTGTCAACATTTTTAGTGTCAGCATGGGCGCTGTTGCTGTTTACGCCATCTTGATTTTACTTCATTTCAAATAACTCTATTTATCTTTAACTAAAATAGGCTTATTCCCGCACTAAAATAAAGCCTGTTGTATACAATCATAAGATGTTCCTATATATATTAATCCAAGACAATTATACTAAGAACAACTTAAAATAACACCACTATGGTTGTGGTGCAGGGCGCTGTCTACAGATATTACCATATTGAGATTACTACCCTATAAGGAAAAATATAGGGGAGCTGCTGCCCTTTCTTGCATTTTTGGTCAGAGAGTTACCCATTGAAACATAAAGATCAATTTCTGATTAGCCACTAATTGACATACCTGCGGCTAGCTGAAGTTGCATTGGAGAGTGACCCATTGTGGTGACTCTCATTGAGGTAATTAGTGACCAATCTATGCATCTGCAGCTAGCCGCAGATGCATAGATTGGTCACTAATTGCCATATGTATAGGCTCCTCCAATGAGTCACTCACTGATGCATCTGTGGCTAGCTGCAGATGCGTCGATTGGTGACTCATTGGAGGAGCCTATACATATGGCAATTAGTAGCTCATCAATTTTCCCAATTTTTAATTTGGTATAGAGACCTTCTGCTCCTTACCAACAAGTATGACCCCCAGATGAACATTCTGAAATCATATTCTAGACCTAGTTCCCAAAAATTGGCCCTACTTTTGCTGCAACCACCTGACTTCAGTCAGGATGACTCACCCTTTATTTTCCCTCCCCCATTTCCAACTATATAAGGCTCTCAGATAGCCGCAAAAAAGACATCATTAAATAGAACATAACAACCAACTTAACATTCTTAGATTACTTGCAGAGCTCAAATAGAGAAGTTCTGTTGTGTAAGGAGATAATAGTCCTGCTGTGTTCTCCCAGTTGCTGCTCAGCTACTCCAACCTTACCCTTAGAATCCTTGAGCACTACAATGTAGTCCTACTAGTGATTGTCATTGCTGGGTAAAAATTAGTTTTGCTATATGTACTTTATAACTTATCTATACATGGATACGTTGATAGGAGTTCTCTTTTATAAAATATTTTAATAGTGATTTCAATATAAAAGAAGGTGATTACGCCATTTTGATTTACATCACTTTGAATTCCACTGGGTTTTGTATCACCCAATTGATTCAATGTGCACAATGGATAGGGAAAAATAAGGGGGAATTATATATGACGCCATGCTACGCTATATCAATTTCCCAGTTGCTTTTCTTGCTTTTCACTTTTAAAAAGTACATTTTCACGTTAAAAACCATAGTGTTAAAAAATGTAAGAAATTCACTGAAACTTTGCAAATATATATTTTTTTTGCCTTCTCTAAACAACTGGGTACTTTTTACTCCCAGTTGTATAAGCTAGTTTTTGAGAAATTCAAGTTTTACTCTTTGGCCCAGTTGAGGTAGCTCCACCGTAAATTTGTTAATTTAATATAAAAAATGCTCAAAAACACTATGTTTTTGAGCTACAACATCTCAATTGCGTCACTTCAAAAACGCCATTTAAAGAGCAAGTTTTCAGTTGAAACTCAAAGTTTTGTATACTTGTGTTACTAATAAAAAAATATTTTTACAAGATAAAAAACATTGAAATTTTGATAGTATATATTTTTAGATCTCCTCTACAATTCTATGTAAAAAATATTACTACTTTGATATTAAAAAATTCCTATTTTCTCTTTAAAAACAACCCCAAAAATTCCCATATTTTGATGCTAATTCACTTTTAGATGCCTCCCAAGCCTATCACTAAAGCTGCTCCCAAGGCCTCCAAGGCTTCAAAGTCCCAGATCACTACTCTCAAGGCCAAGCAGGCCAAAACTACCCCTAAAAAGCAGCCTGCTAAGGGTAAAGCTCCTCCCAAGACACCTACGCCCTCACCAGAACCTGAGGAGTCAAGTCCAACCCTTCCCCACTCTCCTTTTGTTTACTACCCCTCTGATCCTCAAGAGAAATTATTCAACTTCAATTGCCATTCTGGCCCCACTTCAGAGCCTGAGGATGAAGAGGAGCAGGAGCCTGAGTCTGAGCCTGGTGCTCCTGCAGATGAGCCAATTGAGCTCTGGGATATTAACTCAATCCACAATGTATGCAACCAAAATGACACCTTTGCTGTGCCAACAACGTACCCTATCAGCTATTCAATTATGAATAAGAAAGGGGGTGCCGGCTTTGTCTATAAGGGCTACAGCTTCAGCTGCAACAATGAGAAGAAACCCATCCGTCAACATCACTTCAAACGTGATAATGTTGGTTGTCCAGCTAGACCCACCACCTATGGGTTCACTTGGTATAAAGCCCTGACTATTGGGCATGACTGCGCCAAGCCTTTTGATCCTCTCTATCAACTGATCCACTGGTTTCTTTGCCAGATGATCCCAACCACAAAGGATAAAACTGCCACTGAGGTTGTCAACAATGCGCTCCTTAATCTAAATGATACCCAACTAGCAACTGTTGGTGGCGCCTCAAAATTACAGAGATATTTCACTGATCAGAGATACGCTCTAAGCACTGAAGGCATCAGTGCAAGCTCCTTTGACCAATTAATAATTACTGAGGAGCAAAAACTATCTTGCCATTAGGAGAGATTCCTTCTTCATGATGGTCAACATGCCCCAGAGAGTACCATCTGCTTTACAACAAGCCAGGATCTGTGCAACCTCCTCAAGTGCAAGACCTGTCTTGCAGATAGAACTTTCTCAACCTGCCCAAAGCTCTTCAGCCAGCTTTGGAATATCCATGAGCAGATGAAAAATCATTGTTCTTCCCCTGGTTTTCTACTTCCTCCCAAATAAGAAGCAGGAAACCTATGTCCAGGCACTCACAATTTTAAGGGCCAAACTGGATAAAATCCTCCCAACTATTGAAGAGGAGCCCAAGGAGACTAGAGGGCACAAGAAAAAATCCATCTCCCAAGAAGAAGACACTCTCATCCCAACCAAGAAAAAGCCAGAAAGCCTTCCCTACCACAAATATCTGGTAGTGGATTTTGAACAGGCTCAGGCAAATGCCTTTATTTGTGTCTTTAAGAGCTCCCCTCAGGGATGCTACTTCCACTTACGGCAGGCACTCTGCTGCTGCCTCCAAAAGTGCTATGAACTTCATGAGCTGGTCTACACTGAAGGCACCAAAGAAGCAAAGGATGTTTTTAATTGCTTTGCTGCCCTTGCCCTTGTGCAAAAGGAGGTGACCAATGCCTTTTATGATGCCCTCCTCCGCCATCCCTATATCCAGGCCAACCAGGCAGCCTTTGTGCCCTTTATTGAGTATTTTGAGACTCAATGGGTTGGCATCTTCCAAGGAGCACGCCACTTTAGAAAAGGCAGTGACTCAATCACCTGGATTTGCTATAAACAGGTCAAAGACGGGTTGATCAAGACCACCTCTTCCCTTGAAGGATGGCATAGTCAATTTGCCACAAGGGTCCGGGTTCAGAAGCCCAAGTTCAACAAAATCATGGTGCATCTCAAAACCCAGCAGGCCATATCCGCCTGGATCTTCAAAAATGGCATGAAGACCAAGGGGGATCCCCCCAAGCAGACCAAAGCGGTGAAAAAGTACACTGAAATTAGCAAGGTGGTCCTTGCCTACTATCCCAAGGATAGCAAGCTTGAGCATATTCAAGCCATCTCAGTTGCTCTTTCACTAATGTTTGAGTCTATTTCCAATAATTACTACTTTATCTTCTCACTTCTTTCATTTACTTTTATCATTATTTTAGTTTTATTTAGTATTTGGTACAATTATATGCTTATTTCAAAGTATAGTTTGTAGTTAAAATAGATGAAAATAGTTGTTTTTGGGATTATTTTAACTTTTGGGCTTTACCTGACTATGTTGCTATTAATTGACAGCATTTTTATATTGCAGATTTGGAATTCTGAGGCTTTTTTAAGCTTAGAAATGTTTTTTGAATTTTATTTTTTAGAATTTTTTGTGTTATTTTTGGAGTTCAAAAAATCTAAAATTTTAAAACCATTTTCCTTAGTCAAAATGGGCAACCTCCAGAATTAACTCATACAAAATGGAACATCCTCCATGTTGACAATTCTCAAAAATATTTTCTTATTTTCAATATTAAAGATTATTTTTTTCTTGATTAAATAATTGACATTGATAATAGAAGCAATGTTTGATTTTTATTTTGAGCTTTTAATTGAAATTATAAAAGATAAAGCAAAAACAATTTTTGAAATTGTCAACATGGAGGATGTTACATTCTGTATGAGTTAATTCTGGAGGTTGCCATCAAAATGCCATAAATCAAAATGGCGTTTTTACTATAAAATTGAAATAGCTAAAAATTGAGATGGCATATTTCAAGATGGCGTTTTTTGAGATACGGTTTTCAAAATGGAATGCCCTATCAATATGCTTGACCCGCGTCCTAAGTACTAATTAGTAAGCAATACATAAAAATCATTGATGGTTGTGTCGTGTGGTTATAGTGGCACTGATTTAATAAGGATCAGATGATGACCTGCAAGGTCCAATTTGTGGCTTAAAAAAGCCAGAGTACCAACAAGGATTCACAATTATTTAAATAAAATTAATCTATTTCTATCTTTTTTTAATTTATTTATCTGTTAGCGCAACAGTTAATATAATATTCAGTGCATTATAATAAAAATATATTCCCCATAACTAGTATAATTAATTTTACTTACCTTTTATACATACTCTTATATGTCTGTAATACAATCAAACATCACGTCATTATATATAAATACTAATTGTTGAGTCCTACTAAAAACAAAATAAATAAAAATAAAAACAAATAAACCTGTAGTGCCCATTTATCTGATTGGCTTGGAGGCCAGGGATTTGGGGAGGAAGGATTCTGAGTGCTTGTAAAAAGCTGCCACCACATTGGGTGGCATTGCAAATTGGCTGGTCTCAAGAATGTTGAAGAGATCCTCAGTGTCTTGAGGAAGGCCTTGCTTCACATTATTCTTGATCCAACCAAACACCTCCTCAATTGGGTTCAGAAATGGATAATAGGGTGGAAGGAAGAGGAGTCTCATTGGGCAGTCAGCCAGGCGGTGGCTGGCCAAATGACTATTTTTATTGATGGGCAGGAACTCTGACACAACCAAATCCACTTTGTGGAGTCCAACATTATCCAACACAACAATGTTGATTGTACTGCGGTAATTGATCCAGAGATACTCCTTGACAGTTCGGAGAAAATCAAAAAATGTCCTGCTATTATGGGAGCCCTTGATCATCTGATACTGGTCCAACCCGCGAGGACCAAGAAGCACTACCATGGAATAAGTCTGGGAACAGACAGCTGCACAATGGGCTATGCCGTCCTTGGACCCCTTCTTGACCCACCCATGCCTAGACCTGAGTGAGAAGGAAAACAACAATTTGTTGGTGTAGAAGCACTGGACATTCCCAGTCTCCTTTAGTGCCAGATATGTCTTGGCATAAATGCATCAATCCTTGATGGTCTTCTCATTGTTTCTGTTGTACAGCAAAACTCCCAGTACTTTCCAGGAGAAGCCCAAATCAACCATTGCTTTGTAAACAAGGGTTTTAGAAACAGATAGCACAAATTCTGTGGCAAGCATTGATTGGACAGCAAGTGAGTCCAGGTTGTAATCCTTGGTAATCCACTTTTTATTGCGTCAATATGCACAGGCTGCAAGAGTTTGGGCTGCCGCTTAGCCTTGGCAGATTTTGCAATTCACCCAGTGTTGCCATACTTGGTGTTGATGTCAGTAATGTATCTGGCCGTGACACTAAATTGGGACGCAATATCCCAAACTGCTATTCCCCCATTCAAGCAGTTGAGGAGAGCTTCACGCTCACTATCTGTCAACTGACGCTGGCCCTTGGCAGGTACCATGGCATCCTGGCTACCAGGCTCAACACAGAGGATGCGGACCTTTGTGTAAAAGGTGGGATCACGCTTGCTTGCAGTGGTGCTGTCAATGGTGGCATAAGACACAGGCACATATGGCTCCTCAGTTATGGCCAATGGCTGATAGGAGGTGGCAAAGATGCGGGGGCAGGAAGTGGCAACTCTTGGGTCAAGAGTGCGGGGCCAGGTGACAACTGGGTAAACGGTGGAGGTATAAGTAACCTCAGTGTTCCTGGTGACCCTGGTGTAGGAGACTTTGGTAGCAGGCCTTGAAAGTGGCTTCTGCCTGGGATTCAAGCTGGTAGTTCTGGCTTGGGATGCGGGAGGTGGTTGGCTGGCGCTGACACCTTGGGAGGCCTGTGTGTTGGCATGACTCCCCTTGAGTTGGGTTCTGGGTCTGTTCTTGGACCCTCTGGGATGCCCTCATGGACAGCCTGCCTCGCAGGCTGGTACAGGAGTGGGTTGAGAATGTGATTGACAGTCCATAAAATAAAATAAAAATATATTTTATATTAAATATGTATTTATTTGGATTTATTGGTTTAGTTGTGAGTAGTTGTTTTATCTTGATTTACCTTGAATAGTAAGAGATTTTCTATATCTGTGATTTGAAGTGTATAATATTGTATCCTTTGCAGATTTGAATGATTTTAAAGTTTAATCACTTTTTATGACTAAACATGGTTATCAAGATTGAATTTTTCATTTGATTTTAGTTGTGGTGGAGCTTCTTGATTTGGGCTGGTGTTTCCTAGTGTTCTTACTGTACATTAAATTTGGATTCCAGTTCCTGCAATTAATATATGAGTTTACTAGTGGCATTCAAAAGTGATTTGAAATTTGGTTCTTGGATTTTACAACCCCGCAATTTCAAAAAACATAGTAAATTTAATGAAAATGGTTGATGGATTTGAACGTTTCAAATCTGATTCCAGTTCATTCATTTTGTCCATTGGAAATATGCAGTTTGACTTGAACTTTTCAAAGTGTCTACAAGTTCCCGCATTTTTAAAAATTCAAATAAATATACAAATAATTCAATTTAATTAAAAAATGGCTATCCTGCAAAAGTGATTCAAAATTTGGACAAAGGATTTGAAAATCCTGCATTTTTACGTTTAGGTTCTGAATTTACAGTATACTCCCAGGCTGTCAAAGGCAAAGCTTTTGTAGCCAAGCATGCTGGCCAGCAGGTCAAGTTTGCAAGTGTTACCAAAGAGGTTTTGGCCTATTACACTAGAGAGGGCCACTTTACCCATCTCAAAGGCATTGTCATGGCCCTTTGATTTAATGTATAATCCACTTTATTTAACAATAAATTTCTTTCTTCTAAATATTTGATTTTAACTTTATTTTTAGTATATACATGTTTAATATAGGGTTAAATTCAATACAAAAATATCCCTGTTTTAGGATGTGTTGACTTTGGAGCTTTGTACACTATAGTTAGTATTAGCTGACTCCACATTTTTATTGCAGATTTGGAATCCTTGGATACTTTTGAGTCTAGCTGCATGCTTTTTTTGAAACTTTTAACATATATGTATATATTTAATATAGGGTTAAAATTTAATACAAAAATATCACTGTTTTAGGATGTGTTGACTTTGGAGCTTTGCGCACTATAGTTGATATTTGCTGACACCACATTTTTATTGCAAATTTGGAATCCTTGGATAATTTTGAGTCTAGCTGTATGCTTTTTTTTGAAACTTTTAATATGTATATATATACTTAATATAGGGTTAAAATTTAATAAGAAAATATCACTGTTTTAGGATGTGTTGACTTTGGAGCTTTGCACACTATAGTTGGTATTAGCTGACCCCACATTTTTATTGTAGATTTGGAATTCTTGGATGATTTTGAGTCTAGTCACATGTTATTTTATAGTTTTTGAAATGGTTTTGGGCTTTTATCAATATTTTAAGTTATCTGGCACGGCTTAGCCAGAAATCCAAGATAGGGTACAAGATGGTGTTTTCTAGATGGTGTATCCCACCCTGAGGTGGGTGGCAGACAAAAGCTCAAAGAAGGATGGTAAATATGATCCTTGGAGGCAGCTTGCAGAGGACCTACCAACCCCCGTAGCTAATATTGTGGCAGCTTGGGATGATTGGGGATTCAAGGGGATGATAGAGTTTAACCTTGGGTTGAGGGATCGATACCTAAACCTTCTGGGTAGTGAGCTTGGCATGTATTGCTTCCAAGTTACTATAGGCAGGCGGGATAGATCCCTACCATTTAATTAGTACTGGGGTTTGTTCTGGTGGCTGGTTTGATTTGTGGCTCGATATCTGCTGGGATCGGAGGGGATATATTTGTCGGTCTTGAGGTCATGCCGGTATTGGCCAGGACCTTTTTTGGCAGGGGTTTCGGGATCTGGTTCGATGGAGGATTGATGAACATGCTCAAGTTTAGTGGTGGTGGGATATTCATGCCGGTAATCAAGGGTGTATAGGGTCAAGGTCTATTTTGAGCTGTGGTGGGATGGGAAGCTTGAGGGCATTTGGTTAGACTATCGCTGTATGGGGGGCTGGATTTTTATGGAGTTTAGGGTGTTTAGATGCTTGCCTGTTGATTTTCATATTTTCTTTCGGTCACCGGTTGGATGTGGTTCTGATCGCTGCCCGGGTATGCTGGAGTGGAGGTTGAAGTTGGGTGAATTAAGATTGATTAAAAATTAAATGCAGGCAGGTTTAAAACCAGAAATGTTTTTGGCAAGGTTATTTAGGGTGGTTTCGGATCCTGGGTTTGGGTTTGGAGGTTAACGGATCGGTTGACTTACCTGGAATGGGTGACTCGGTACGGGATGACTATCGACCAAGGTTTGGAAGTTGGAGTGGTACAAGAGTTATCTGGTCAGTTACTGATCTGGGATGGCAGGATTGGTAATCTGCTTATTCCGTTTAGCGAGTTAGGCAATTCCTATCGGAGCCTTGAGCTGATTGACAGCAGTTTGATAAGGAAAATTGTTCCGGATCGGTTCACAAGGGAAAGTGATTGGAGATGCTATACATGGGTGATTCAAGTATTCCCAAAGTTGAAATGGTTAATTCGGATCTGGGCTGGATTTAGCTAATCTGACGTGAAAATGGCTATCTTCTATTTTCGTTCCCCTTTGCAGCTTATTTTAAGCCTCACCCGCGGTTAATGGGGTTGATTTTATTTGAAATCGGGCTGGCGTCAATCCAGGAAGGCTGCTTGGGAACATCGTTTATGTATGGGCAGTATATAGTGGCCAAGGGCTAACGATGACTGGAATCTGTATATTTACTCTCTTGACGATGGAAGCCACAGATTTTTTCTTGCCGCTCACGAAGAAGCATACCCTGCTGGGCGATACTGGTGCTGAGGTTTGTCCAAAGATCACCACCGCGATCAACAAGGGGATCTTAAAGGAGGACAACAAGTGGTTTGCCTACCGACGGAACTACTTTCAGTTGAGCTGCAAAATCTCGCTACTCTACCGAAGCGGGCCTGGAAGCTCCAAGCTTTTAATTGACGGAACCGACCAGGTAACCGAGTTCCGGCTGGCCATCTCGGCAGTTTACGAGAACGGCGATGATGCATGCCTCGTCCAGTATACCCCTCTCCGGTTCAAGGGGCCTAAGCTTATCCCTGGACCAAGCCGCTTGCCCTTGACGCGGGGGAGTGTGGTGGTGGTTTACGAGCGGCTGCAGTTTCAATACGCCACCTCCAACAACAGCAGCCGCATAAAGCAGAAGAAGCCCTGCCTCCTGACGATCCAGCTGCTGGCCAACTCCACCGACGGTCGCTCGCGGTGCGTTGCCGAAACAAGATCGTGCCCGTTGATAGTCCGGGGCAGGAGCCCATGCCACTTCACCTCAAGAAAGCTTCGCTCGGAGGATCCCTCCCCCGTCATGTTTTCGCCATTCCGCCCCACGGGCCAGCCTCCTTCCTGGCTGACCCCCGACCAGCCCAGGTAAATTCTGTAACCGTGCTGTCGGGACAACCCACACCATTCCGCTTTTAAAATACCAACCAAACTTCTGTTTATCTCAAACTTGCCCCCTTAAAAAGACTCTTCAGTTAGCCGTTTACACTAAATCTTTCAAAGGTTAAGCTTTATAAGCACCAGGATAGGATGTCAATAGGATTTATTTCAATGTCATTATTATTCCAACCTGCGTCCCATATTCTTTTCTGCTGTGTCAAATGGTTCTTGAGTTTATGGTTCAGTTATAGATGACTTTTTAGATAGAGTTTAAAAATTATATTTAACTTGCTATTAAGATCTTTCTACAAACTAGATGGACGCTTCATAACCAATAAGCATAACTAGCATCATAGACCAAATAACTTCATTGCAATGATACCAAGTGGAGCTTCATTAATCCATAAAGAGCGCTAGTTGTTTAAAAAAATATCTCTTAAGGATACTGTTTTAGTGGTGGTTAAGGAAGTAGCTTAGCTGAACGCCTCTAAGGTAAGCTCGTCAAAAACTAGACCATGTAGAAGTCTGAAAAGCAAGTAAATCCTGCCATCACACTCTTATGCAAGAGTAAAACGTACCATTTCGACTTGGAATCTTCTTTCTCCTGCACCCTGATGCTGGATTTTTATTCCCCTTGGAGCATAAGGTAGCTCAGATAACCCCCAATCATCTTGAACCATTTATCCTAAATATATATATACTTTCAATTGATGATCAAAAGGATAACCCCCACAAATTAACCTTTCCCGCGACAAATCTGGTATCAACGTGAAACCCAAAGCATACCGTCTATACCCACGAAAAGGTGGACTATAAATCCCAAGTTCACGGCTGAAGGATTTCAATCCACTGTAGAAGATCCAAAGAAAACTTGAAGCTGGTTGGTTGGAATTACCCCGATAGTTTCCCCCTCGCTTTTTATGGGGGACTAAAGTTTCTGAATCACCTCCCCGGGAACCGGTTGCCCGATACATACCCATGTTTATTGGTCAGATCGGGTTTCGACTGGGCAATCAAAGGGTTCGCTTAAGTTGCGGAATAGCTTGACCGTCTGTATTTAACCCAAGGGCTCTACCCCGTGGAAAAAGTTGGTGGGGAAAGTTTCAAGGTCTACGATGGCTTGTGAGACAGGTTCTCAAGTTTGTTTGAAAATGATGCCAATCCTATATCTACTCAACCTAAATCTGGGTTGAGAATCTTTCCCGTAAAACTTAAATGTAAATACCAATGTAGTAGAGAAACTTCCGAGTTAGTTATGCGATCTCCAATACCAAACGATATCTTTACCGATCCCACTGGGAAATTTCCACCCCTCTCGGTATAAACCCTACACTCGATGCTCCCGTCGAGCTATAATTTCTTACCGGATCCAAGTATCACAAAGAACGGGATTGTATCTCAAGGTGATTTACGCTGCAGCTTGGTACCGATAAGTTTCTCCGCACCTGTGAGCTAAGAAGGTATTCCACCGCCATGCCCCAACTATCCAGGACCACCCGAGGACTTCCGTGGCCTTAGCCGAAATCACTCGTCAATACCATCACCCCAGATTTACTCCTGCCGTTTACAAGAACCTCGCTTGCATCTTCAACTTGGCTAGACTCAAGCATCCAATGTAACAAATAACATTCCTTTAATCATAGCTGCAAGTATGGCTAACTTGATCCCCTCTTATTTATAGTTTACATCTAAGCTAGAGATGTCATTTTCATAATTAAACTACACCAACCAATTATCTTAATAACCCACAGTTAATATACCACATCCTTTAATTAAATCGCCATAAATCAATCCGGTAAACTTGTCGGTAGGTATTCCAGCAATAGAACCCCTAGTTCAACCCTCCACACGGGCATACCCATATCGGAGCAAGAACGTACAATAAATCATTGGGATCGACAAAACCTCTACAATTGCTCCCCTCGGGAAAACAATCCCCAGGAACCACCCTTAGCTGATGAATAATTGGTGGCATTCATATTAGGCACCCATGCTATACATGGATCAAGCATTGTAAATTTAAAGAGAAGCATTACCGGAACTGACCCCATAATGGACATGATGTACATGGTAGTGTGTGGCTTCACATGATACTACATAACCCTCTATCTTCACGCCAAATAAAGTATCATTCTCTTAACAACTTTCCCTTTATCTTGGTTTATATACTTTCTAGGAGGAGATACTCAACACCAATAACATAGATTGGATCTATTCGGGATGTCCAGGCTCGCCATAGAGGGTTGGGCAATCTATGCCACCTGCCAAAGCTTTGAATACCTGGGATGGATTCAAAACATCTCAAGGGAAATGACCGTGCCAGATTGGTGGAAACGATCCCCCTTGCTGGGATGCCTTCGAGGCTAGAGCCATTAAGTGGGGGTAACCCGATATCGATTTATATTTATGAAGCCAAGCTCAGCTGCTTCCCCGATCCGTAAGCTTGTTTGGTGATGGGATAGCAAGATTTTATAGGATTGCTGGTAATACAAGGCATTTAATCTAATTTGGATATCATGCTATCTTTAGGATCCAAGAGGCTTATCCATGTTTATAGGTAACATTTCTCTTTAGGCAGGATAATGATGACCCATGGCATCTGGGATGTTTGAACCATGCTTACCATAAATCAGAAGCTAGCGAACAGGATCTAGGTTCCGTATACAAGCCTGAGGGAGATCCATTTCAGCTCCACCCCTTTAAAGTTAGCATTTCATGTGTAAGCCAACCTCAAGGCCCCAGAGGCGTGGTGGGGCTAGCTTTGGATCTAGCCTGGTCTAACCTATGTGAAACCCTCCCCAGTAAACTTGAAATCTTATGACCAATCCACACCAACAAACAGCAAGCACCCATTTACAATTTTTATATCACCAATAAGCTATCAGAAATGTAAATAGCTCAAGTTAACTGCAAGGTCTTTGGCTTTCAGGGAGACGGCTATAGACCAGTGCGTTTAAGCCTAAAGGGGTACATTGGCCAAGCACAGGAAGTTTGGCAAAGCTTGTAACAGTAACGGTAATAAATCTCATAACAACTTTAAACAGTAAACCAAGGGCTTAGCCAATTAATCAAACTACGGAAAATGGAGTGAACCCCTGTTTTAACCATGCAAGATTGATCCGGTATGCCAACTTCAAGATCTGGATACTGGTTGGAGTCAGCAGCTGGGTTTAATCTGCCAAGGATGATATATTGGGTACTGATGCATAAATTTCCCGACTGGGAGTGCGAATGTTCAAATTGGATCGTTGGTGATGTCGATAAAATGCCGGATAAAGGATAATATAAGAAAATAAAGCCCCAGAAATAAAAGGCACATCTTTGAGGTGCAAGCCAAACTATCTCAGCGTGAAGTTGAGAGGAATTTAACAAAGGGTTCTATTCACTTCTTAAGAAATGTGACGGGTGGAAATGAGAGCCAATTTAACCTTGTGCTCTGTGGGATTGATGAGTCAAGAATTAATCTGGGGAAGAGCAAATGCCAAATAACTCAAGTTGAACCATCTTTAGTTTTTAAAAGAAAATAGGGGCACAGAAGACCTAACCAGAGAAGAAAATGTTAATATGATCCAAAGACAAACACCCAGATTGTAGATGGAGCCCTGGGAAAGAGCAAAAGAACAGGATAGAGGGGAAATGTCATAAGTGACAGTTCCCTACTATCAATTTGCAAGGTAGAATCCCAGTCTTGGGATTCAAAGCTCAGACCCCTGCGGGCCACCAGCCCGCCAGCGTTTTTTGGGCTCAACCCAGAAGTAGATTTGACTCCAGAGAAACCTCTGAGACCCGTCAGTGAAGTACCTTCTATGCTCAAACCCTGCCTCTTAGAGAATTCCCTCTAACCACCAGAATTAACTCATTCTGCAAAATGGCTTACTATATGTTGACAATAAGAATTAAAAATACTTTAATGTTGACAGCATTGAAAATTCAGAATTAAGCTTTAGCTCATGCAGACTACTAAATATTAACACTTTTTTAATAAGCAGAAACCTGTTTCCTGAACATTTTACTTGATAAAAATTAAGCTTCAAAATACTTTTTAGGGTAATATAATCATATAGAATCCTAAGATAAGATAAAAAATAACATATGACAATTAAAAAAATTCATAAAAATACGCTTCAAAAATAATTCACTATGAAATTAGCTATCTTTACTATAATGAATCTTTTCCCACTTATAAAAACAAAAAAAATCCAGTACACAAAAAGATACTACATGAAATTTCACGTATTATAGAAAAATATAACAATCAGAAACAGTAATATAAAGTTTTTTCTATATTGAAAACTACAAAAAACATATAACTTACTAGTAAAATACCAATATAGGCCATGTAATACAGTCTAAAGCATCAAACTATCAATAGGAAATCCATGATTTTATGGAACAGTATCATAAATTATTAATGAGATATTTAGAATAACTAGTCATTTAAAATATTATACTTAACATATAAGAACTATATAAAAAATTAGGCAATACTCAATAAATTTAATTGAAAGCTAGACTGTGATCACCTGGTTGCCATTAAGAACTGATGCAACCTTCTTGATGTATTCCCCAATCTCTGAAAGCTTTTATTTGGCCTTGAAAATGTCCTTGATCTTCTCTTGATATTGTTTCTCTTTGGTGGTTATCTTCTTGTCAG